>JAQZBX010000764.1:64889-75883 GCA_029593785.1 Cabassous unicinctus
CCCCCCCCCCAAAAAAAAAACACAAAAAACTCCACACCTTACATTTGCTTGTCGTGACTCCCAGAACTTTTAAAATCTAAGCAGTCCTCCCCCCTCCTCCCTTATTTTATTATTTTTTATGACACCGACTTGCTGCAGCAAATAGGTAGTCCTGTAGACTGTCTCAGCTGCTCATTCGTTTTTTATCCTCTTGTTGTATTTAGTTTGCTTCTCTACCATCACCCCCCAACTCCCATATTTCCTGTATGTATATTAAAAATTCCTCAAGGTGCTAGAGACTTGATTAGATTCAGGTTCAACTTTGTTTCCCCCCCAAAACTATCTTAAACAGCTGCTGTGTGCTTCACACAGTCTGGTTGTCTCATTTTTGGAGATGCTAAGACAGATAATTTTCATGTGCTGAAATCCTGATCCTCTTCGTTGCTAAATCTCTCATCAATCTTTTACTTACCCACTGACGATCACTCCCCAAGTGAATTAATTCATTAGGTGTTACAAAATGGTGATTTTCTAATCTTATCATGCCTTATGCCTTTATTGGCTACATTTCTTCTCACCAGCTAGCCTTATTTATTTACTTTGAATTAGCCTGTACAGGAAAATCAGAATAAAAGCTTGTTATTTTTTTCCCTTCAATTGACAATTTTCAATTTTCAGGGTAAGGAGTTGGTGTCATTTTCATATCATTGTGAAATTATGAGTTTTTATAAATCTAGTGTATTTAAATAAATTATTCCTGTTGATGCTAAAATTCTTCCAAATTTGGCTTATGAGAGACTTTTATGTGGGCATCTTTGCCCTTTGGGCTCAGCTCATCCCTTTCTTGTTTTCTGTCAAGGCATTCTAAGCTCCTCATGTATATTTCCTATTCTACTTTATGGAAGTAGCCACAGCTAGGAGTGTTCGTTGTGATTGGGTTATCATGAATTCTGGACATTTTTAGGGGACAGAACTACTAAATAGACATTTCAAACAAAACAAATTTATAAAGCTATTTCTAATATGCACAATTTTACTTAACTTTCTGAATTTGATACTTATAAGCTTTTCTCTTGCACTAAAATATTTGTTCCCAACAACATGGTCATAATTTTTTACTTGCATCATCTGAAAATATATATAAAATAGTTTAAAAAATAATATAAATATTGCTACTGGCAAATAGACAACTGTAGTTTAAGATATATTTATAGCACTATTTGTTCTTAGAATATGTTCCTCTGTGGATGTACAGTTAACATATTGTCTTCTACAGCCACTTGAAATAATTCTTTTTTGTGTATAATTATGTGACCAACTTTATATCTAATTAAGGTTGTCAGTTTCCATTTGCTTTTAATTTTTATTGGTAACCCTTTTCTTTTTAATTCATTTTATCTTTTACATATAACATATTTATCTATTTTCATATGCAAAACTTTATAATGTGATATAATCAGAAAAGTCTGTCTTCCTGCCCTGTCTCCTCCAGCCTAGCCTCTCCTTTGCAAAAAGTTAACCAGTTACATTAGGTAACCATTTCTATTGCTCTGTTCTATTTATTCACCAACATTACCTTATTACTTTTAAAGGATTATCTGGTTATTCCTGCTGATTTATTTTTCCATCTGAATGTTGCAATCACTTTTCTAGCTGAAATAAAAAAGCTATCAGATTTCTGTCGGGATCACAATATATTTATATTAACTTAATAAAATTGGGGTATTTAGGATATGGTTTTTTCTGTCCAAAATCAAGTTATATCCTTAAGTCTACTTTTGTGCTTCTCAGAATTGTTTTGTTTTTTCAGATAAATTCTGTACATATCTTTTTAACTTTATGCTTAGATCTTTTATCATTTTGTTGCTATTAAAATGAGTTCTCTTTTGTTATATCTTCTAAATTGAGACTATTTTGTATTTACGCTTAATATTTATTTCAGTATCTTAATTTTTACATTGTGTACTTTACGAAATTCTCTGGCTTTATTATTGTTATTATTTTTGTAGTGGGCTTTCTGTTGATTCTCCTGATGGTTCCTGCTAGACAACCATGTCATTTCAAAGAGAGATTATTAGACCTGTTCCTTTTGAACTCTTACACCTTTAAATGCTCACTTTTGTTGAATGCCTCCAGGGTTGTGTTAAAGAGGGGAGGCAACAGTGGACACCCTGGCCTTGCTCCAGACATTAATAGTGATGCTTTTATTTAATCATTCCCTGTCAAATGAGATGTTGATTGAGGACTGCTAAGAAAATAATCAATTATTCCTAACTTATTGGGGCTTATTTTTCAATCAGGATAGATTTTTGAATTTTGTCAAATGTCTTTTTTTGCATTGTGGAGGTAATTGTATGATATTTTCCCTTCAATTTATTGAAATAATAAATTGTATTTATTTGCATATTTATAGATATTTTACAAAGAAGTATTGGAATTATCTGATCTTTAAAGGTTTAGTAAAACACCCTCATGAATACATATGGAACAGTTATTGTTTTCTGTGCTTGTTTTTTGCTTTTGTTTTCAGGGGAGACCTTTGATAAGTTATTCTACTTTTTCTATGGAATTACATTTCTTTAAGTCAGTTTTGGTCAATTGTATTTTCCTAAAATCTTGTTTATTTAATTGCCCCCTCTTTTTTTGTATTGAATTGTTTATAGTAACCTTTCAGTGTTGTTGTTTTTGAACAATTTCCTCTGTGTCAGTTATTATTTTTCCTTTGTCATTTCTTGTTTTATATATTTAGGCTTTCTCTACCTTTTTTAAACATTTAGGTTGACTGAGAATTTTTTTCCATAGAAGCAGTTTTAAATTTATTAGTTTGTTTTTTTCTTAACTTTTTGCCTTATTAATTATATCTTTCTGAATTTTGGGGGGTTTCCTTTTTGGTTCTTTTCCTAGTTTTTTTTTTTTTTTTTTTTTTTTTTTTTTTTTTTTTTTTTTTTTTTTTTTTTAATTTATTTTCATTTTTATTGATGTACTTATATCATGCTATGATTTTTCCTCTGAGACTCTTATTAGCCATATCCCACATCCTAAAATGCTAACTATTCATTATCTTTATTTCTAGGAGTACTGTATTTTCATTTTGTATTTTCCTTTTGACCCACAGGTTGTTTAATGGAGAATTTTATTAATTCCTTGGAAGGACTTTCATTTTATTAGCTTCTTGTTTAATTGCATAAAAGTGTAAATATGTGATTTATATTATCTTTTCATTAATTTGTTGAAATTATCTTTATGCTTTAATAAGGGAAATTTTCCTAAATATTTCATGAGCATTTGCTGTGAAAATTCATTGTCTATCATCAGGGTACAGCATATATCCAATCTCTATCTTTCTATCATCTATCTGTATTCAGCTGTATGGATAATGCTGTCTACCTTATTTATGATTGTCTAGGTCTGAAAGAGGTGCTTTAGTTCTCCTGTTTTCAATTTGTAGCTATCCTTTTATATCCTGTTGTTTCTGCTTCATGAAATGTGCTGCTGTGTTTTTAATAATGTTATATTTTCTTGGTGTATTTTAAGCTTTATAAAGTGTCCTCCTTTGTCTTATTAAGATGTTTTGACATGCATTCTAACTTGTCAAATATTGAATATATGACCCAGATTTGATTTTCTTCTTCTTTTTTTGGTAATTATTTACCTATCCTTCCATTTAAATTTTTCTGAATCATTTTCAGAGAAGATTATTTCTTTAATACCATGTAGAGCTGGATTTTGCTTCATTGACCAGTCTGAAAATAATTTTCTTAGAGATGAGCTCAACCACATTTGTCTAGGGTGTTCTCATTCTTTATATGAGTATGACCACATTTGCTCCTACCTTTGGGTTTTTCTTTGTTTGCTTTGCTTGTCTATGTTTAAAAGAGGTGGATTTTCCTGGGGTTTTAGGGGAAAGTTTCTGGTTGGAGTCTGGGGGCACAAAGTCAGCTAATGACTTTTCCTTGCTTCACTGATCCAGGGCTCCCCACTCAGTTGCTTCTTGGAAGGAGAAAAAATATGATGTTTTGGGTTTTTTTTTTTTCCATTTCACAGAGCCAAGTATGAGCAGGAAGATTCTTTGTGCCCGGTCCTATGCTCCTGCCACAGAGCTTTACAAGCTTTGCCTCCAGTGGCATGCTTTTGGTTTTAGACTTTGTGTTTTCTGGGAGCTGCTTCCTCAGCCTACCACTACCTGACCTTACTCTCAGCCCTGCGCGTCTCGGGCTTCTATCAGCAGTGGCCTTTCTTCTGGAAGGGTGAAGATTACCATAATGCTTTTTGCACGAACAGAACCTGTGAGGATTTTTCCCAGTTTTGCTGATCATTTTCAGAACTGTCAGCCTAGTTTTCCAGCCAGGATTGGTTTTCTCATCTTGTTGGTGATTTTTTGGTTTCCTAGGTTTGCAGATTTTATTTGCAGACCCTTCCATTCTCAGAGCTCCTGCCAGTCAGCTCTCTCTTTATGCAGAAAATGTTGCTGGTGTGGTACTGATTTCCCACATCTGCCAGTATTCTGGGAATTTCCTCTCACCTAATGTTTTTAAACCTCCCCTACCCCCGGCTATCTTGGTTGGTTTATATCGTTTACAGGAGGACTTTTAGGAGACTCAAAACATCTGCTGCCATGATCATGTTTTCTACAGAACTTTTCGAGTGAGCTGCACCGCATGGCAAGAATTAGGAGCAAAGACGCTATGGAAGAATGCCGAAGAGAAGAGAACAGCAACTTCATCCTGAACCTTGTATTTTCACCCTGAGTGTGTGTCGGAGGGTTCTGCCATGCGCCTTGAATCTGGACAGTAAACTAGACTCCTGTGAAAATGTGCATTCTTCACATTTCCCCTTTGAGGTGACTTTGATCAAGGAGCTGTGTTTGGGTGACTTGGACACTACATTCACTCTTAAATTACTCCTAATGTGCATTTTAGTACATGCCCTAGATCCTGGAATAGATCCTTTTACGATATGGGCATATTTTTTATGAGCGTACCAAACAGCCTTCCTAACGTACATACACACACACATACACGCGCGCACACGCACACACGTGTACTTAAGTTTATATGTTCTATAATGCACTTAAAACACTGTTTGTATTTCTGTTATGGAGATAATCTCTGAGACTGTCTTCAAAAATATATTATTCTAAGAAATTATATAAATACTTAGGAAATTCAGATGAAGTGGGTAATCTCTAAACACAGGTTCTCAGGCAAATTTCACAGCTATGTCATTGATTTTATTAACTGGCTAAGTTTCCTTTTACAAGATGATATTAACCAGTTGTTCTTTAGAACATCTAGACAATAAAGATGGCAAGAAGAAAGAAATTGAAATGAAAAATTTTGATACAAACTTTTTTAAAAGTATGTAGACTGTTTAGTCTCAGAAATATGCTCAGAAAATACTAGAATTTTCATTGTCCATGACGCTTAATTTGAGGGAGGTGATATTTTCCTTTGCTTTAAAAAAAAAAAAATAGCCTTTGTTTTCCATGGCAGAAAATCCTGGTTTGATGGGAAGGTTTTGAAGGAGCCTTTAGAAGAAGGTGACAAAATAAAAGGCTTTTCAGTGGACTGTGGGAAGGCAGGACTTGTCTTGAGATGGAATTTGGAACACAATAGTTCCCTAGGCAAACTGTCACACAGTTTTCAAGGTGGAATTTAAATAACCCTATTGTTTTCTAAGAATTCCTACTCTGACCACTTTATTCTACAGAGTTACAGCTGCTTTGAATCCCTTCTAAGGCATTTTATTTCAAGATTCCTTATTGGGTGTTACACTATCCTATATGAGACTTCTCTCCTTCATTAAAATAATGGATCCTACAAGTAAGAATTCTGGGTCTGAGGAATTTAATTTGACTTTACAGAGGTCTAACTCCAAAATATAAATCCTTCCATATGTTAATGTAGGATATAATTTCAAAAAATAAATAAGACTTCCGGATGGGGAAAAAATAGAGAAGTCCTCCTAAATTAAGTAAAGATTTAGCTTTAAAAACTTAGTAACTGACACAGAAAGAATGGAATGATTGTTTCTTTTCCTAGTATTTCAGCGGCATTTAATAGTTTAAAAAGAAAGACACGTCAAATTTAATATCTACTTAGTTAATATCTTCAGAACAATATATTTGAATCCAAATAGCTGAGTACTTTGAACATTTAAAGAAAGGACTAGAAGTGAGACAAGGCTGGGGTAGGAGGTGGAAGAAGAGGAAAAGAGAACTCTCATTTGTGGATGCCTGCTATGTATACATTTTTAAGTAATTTAATCTAATCTTCAAAATAACCCTATGCAATATGTACTATTGTTATCCCTATTTTATTTAAGTGGAAAAATGTTGATAAAAGCTAATAAGTTGCTCAAGTGCAGACCATTAGCAAGTTTTGGAGGCAGACTTTAAACTCTACACATAGGTGACTCTACAGTCTGCGACTTAAATTACTAGCATACGCCAAAATGAAAGGAGGGGTTACATGGTAGGATTTCATTCCCTGCAGACCGTATTCCTCCCTGGAAAGTCATAACCACAGTGGCATTAAAAGCTAGAGCGATCCTACAAATTTCAGTTTAACATGTTAAACCATTATTTGCAACAGGTATTTTACGTGAAAAAGTTATTTCATGGTACACATATTGATATCTCACATGAGAAATAATCCATTGAAAAGGAAACATGGTTTGGAAACTGTATTTCATTTATCTATCTATCTATCTATCTATCTATCTATCTATCTATCTATCTATCTATCTACCTACCTATCTCCCATCCATTTATTTGAATGAAGATACCCAGAGAAATTAAAATAATTTGCCTGATGTAACATAATGAGCAAATAGCAGAATTTAGAATTAAATCTGGTTCTTTTTAACTCAAGGGCTCACACTTTGAGAAAAAGTTAATGGTATAAAGCAGAGGTTGGCATTTTTCTCTGTAAAAGGCCAAATAGTAGATATTTTAGTCTTTGCAGGTAGGTCTCGGTTGCAACTGCTCAATTATATCTTTGTACATAAAAGCAGCCACAGACAATATGCCAACAAATGCATATGATTGTGTTGCAATAAACTTTATTTGGAAAAACAGGTGTCTACTCGGCTTTGGCCTGAGGGTCGTGGTTTTCTGATGCTCTTGTGAAGAAATACAACTTGCTTAGGGGCCACACAGCACACTTTTTGTGTTGCCCTTAAAAAAGTAAATTTACAGATATCTTGAAAGGCAGTTCAATACAGCCTTCCCTTATCATATCAATAATAATCTTGATGTGAAAAATGATTTGGTAAACCTAAGTATCTGCAGTCATCTAAATGACTATAAGTAACTTTGGTTGGTGGGTCACATTTGCTATCTCACAGTTTCCATGTGCCCAGAGTACCAGCATGGGCTTCCCTGGATCCACTGCTCAGGGTCTCACCAGGCTGGAATCAAGGTCTTGGCTGCTTTTTCATCTGGTGCTCAGGCTATTCATTCAAGCTCACTGAGGCTGAGGCTTTTTCAGGTTGTTGGTAGAATTCAGTTCCTTGTGGTTATCAGACTGAGGCCCTTGCCAGAGGCAATTATAGTACGACTCTTTGCATCTTCAAGGCCAACAAGGTAGGGTTTCTTTCCAGGTCAAGTTTTCATTTAATTGTCATACCCACCCAGGAAAATCTCTTTTGAGGAACTGATTTGGAACCTTAATTATGCCTACAAAATCCCATCACCTTTGCCATGTAGGCACAGGGAGACATCTACCTTATTCATAGGTCCCATCCACACTCAAGGGGAAGGCATTATACAGGGTTTACAGAGATGGGCGAGTCTTGAGCACCTACCATGGGCTTCTTTCATATCAAATACTGTTTACAACCTTCATCCATGTTATGATGCTACTGCACATATTTTCAGGCTCTCATTGTGTGAAGATAATACAATTTTTTAATCCATTCTCCTATTGACGGGCATTTTCCCCATTTTTGACTATTTTGAATAAAGCTACTTTGAATTTTCTTATTCAAGTTTGTGTGTGTGTACATATGTTTTCATTTATCTTGGGTAAATACTTAGGAGTCAAATTGGTGGGGCATAAGGAAGATATATGTTTAACTTTATAAGAAACAGTTAACTCATTTTCCAAAAGAGGTCCCACCATTTTGCACTCCTGAAAGCAATGGCTGAGAGTAATGGTTTGTTGTATACTCACTAATATTTGGAGTTCACAGTTTGGATTCTTTATGCATTCATTTTAATTTGAGGCATTCCAATGGACGAATAGTGGTATCACATTGTGGTTTTAATTTGTAATTTTCCTGATTACTAATGATGTTCAGTGATACACTTTTTCATGGGGTTAGTGGCCATTCCTCTGTGAAGTGTCCCTTCAAGTCTTTGATCCATTTTTAATGAGATTGTTTATTGTATTATTATTGTGTTTAGGAGTCCTTCATATATTATGGATATAAATTCTGTAACAGATGTAAGTTTCTCTGTCTGTAGCTTGACTATTAATTTTCTTCAGTGTCTTTTGATGTTGCTTTAGTTTCCTGGTAGCTAAAACAAATTGAGTTGGCATAAACATTGGGGATTTATTGACTCATAGTTTTGAAGGCAGGAGAAGTCCAAAACTAAGGGGTCACCAAGGCGAAGCTTTCTCCCAGAAGAATGGTGTTCTGGGGCTGGCTGCTAGCATCCTTGATTCCTGGCTTTTTTGTTGCATAGCAATGCACATGGCAGCCATCCCTGGCTTCTCTGGGTTCCATTGACATCTGGCTCCTCCCTGTGGCTTTCTCACCATGTGCCTGAATTTCATTCTGCTTATAAAAGACTCCAACAGTAGGACTAAGACCCTTCCCGATTCTGTCGGGCCACACCTTAACTGAAGTAGCCTCATCAGAAGGTCCTGTCTGCAATCGGTTCACACCCACAGGAATGGATTAAGTTTAAGAACATGTTTTTCTGGGGTACAGAGCTCCAGCTCACTACAATGGTCAAATATTTTAAATTTGATAGTCTATATTAGTGATTTCTAAATATCACAGCTAGCTTTTCTGAATCTTAACTAAAAAAAATTGCCTACTGTAAGGTCTCAAATATGTTTTCCTATATTTCCCTCTGGAAGATTTGTAGTTTTAGGTTTCATATTTACATGTATGACTATAAGATATTTTTTTCTGGATATAAAATACTAGATTGAGATTCTTTTCAGTAGTTCTAAAGATTTTATTTCATTGTTTTTTTCTGGTTTGCATCGAGTTTCATTGAGAAGCCAGTGATATTTTTATTATTAGTTCCTCTATGATATGCCTCTTGCTTATCCGAATAATTTGAAGAATTTCTTTTTACCTTTGGTTTTCAGGAATTCACTAAGATATGCTGCTTTAGTTTCCTAAGCTGCTCAAGAAAATACCATGAAATGGGTTGGGTTAAACAATGGGAATTCATTTGCTTATACCGTGCAGGCTAAAAGAAAGTCCAAATCAAGGTGTCATCAAGGTGATGCTTTCTCCCAGAAAACTGGTGTTCTGGGGCCGGCTCTTAGTGATCTTTAGTCCTCAGCTTGTCATATGACAAGGCATATGGTGATGTCTCCTGGTCTCTTCCTTCACTTCCGTATTCTGTTGAACTCTAGCTTGTTTCCTATAGCTTTTTATTCTGTCCGAGTTTCATAAAGGACTCCAGTGATAGGATTAAGACCCATCCTGATTGAGGTGGGTTTAACTGAAGTAACCTCATCAATGAGTTTACATCCACAGGAATGGATTAAATTTAAGAACATGTTTTTCTGGAGTACATACAGCCACAAACCACCACATATGCCTAGGAATATTGTTTTATTTTTTAATTATGTTTGACATTTGTTGAATTTTGAATGTCTCAGTTGAAATTTTTCAACAAATCAAGAAACATTTTGACCATTATTTCTTCAAATATTTTCACCCCATACTCTCTTTTTACACCTGGTTCTCCAATTACATATGTCTTTGGCCAATTGATAAAATTCAACAAGTCTCTGAGGCTGTGTTTATTTTTGCAGGCTTTTTAATTTGTAGAGGTTCTATTACTTGTCCTCAAGCTCATGACATTTTATTCTGTAATGTCCAAGCTACTATTATTCAAGAGAATCTTTTATTCAGATACTGTGTTTTTCAAGTTTAGAATTTCCATTTGGTTCCTCTTCTCTTTTTTCTTTTGTTTTATAGTTTCTCTTTTTCTGCTGAGATATTTCCATTCATTCATTCTTTCCTTCTATCTTTTCTCATAAATATTTAAAAGTATTTATAATAACCGTTTTTAAGATCTTATCTACCAATTTCAACCTCCCTCTTATCTCTGGATCATATTTTGCTGCTTCTTTGATTATCCAGCAATTTTAAATTTTATTCTGGACATCGGGGCTGATGCTGTATGATTGAGCATATAGATTTTCTCTTCTTTTAAGGAATGTTGTGCCTTATTCTGGAAAGCTGTGAATTTACTGGCAGATCAGTGTCATCCTTTTGAAGGATGGTGGTCATCAGACTTCAAATCAATTTGCAAATATAAATAATGCTAAGATTCTCCCACTGTCATGACAGGAAGTAGATGGCTTCTAGAATAGAGCAAGTCTAGAATAGAGCTAACCCTAGGCCTACAGGAGTCCTCCTCCCATGATAAGGCCTTTCTGGGCTCTCACTGAATGTCTACGACATTCACAAAGGTATTTCCATTAAGCCTACAGATGCCCAGCTACTGTGCCCTTCCTGACATCACAGAAACTGCACATGCACAATTTAGCATTTGCAAAGACTTAAAGGGACCTCTACCCATCTATCAGGAGCTCCTTTTCTACAAAATCCACCTCCTTGGTACCACGCCCCTCACATTCCAGCCACCCCAGCAGCCCCAAACTGCAATTCCTGACTCCTGCTCTCGGAGACCATCGTGCCCTTTTTGAGTTCTAGTCCCCTGCACTGAAGTCAGGCACGTTGCTCCAGGCAGAAAGCTGGGCATATTGTGCTTTCCTCCTCACGAGGATCACACTGTCTGCTGGCTATGGTCCAACATC
>JAQZBX010000764.1:75983-97711 GCA_029593785.1 Cabassous unicinctus
AAAAAAAAAAAAAAAAAAAAATTAAAGCAAAATATTGTATGCTCACTTAATGTTTTGAGACAGCTGGTTTCCTCAACTCTTCCCGTTGTCCAAGGGTGCACCTGCTAATTTAATCAAAGCTATTTCCACAACTTTAAAAAGAAAAACGAAAAGCAAAAAACTAATCTAATGCCCAATACTGGTAAAACTGGATGCAATTATGTATTTCTGCCTAACAAAAGTAGCTACAAAATCTGGGAGTTCTTTTAAAGCTCAAGAGATCTCTAGTTATAAAAAAGTACAGGAAGCCTGATCATTGGGCACTTTTACTTCCTAGATGTGTTTTCATATATTTATAGCCCAGTTTTGTAATATGTTCATATACATATAATTTTAGGGAGAGACCTGGGATGTCAGTTAAACCTTTTATCAGTGTTAGTGAGGAAGTTTCTTGAATGGTATAAAAACAGATCTAGGTGACAAGGTTAAGCCTCTCTTATATGACATCACAATATGGCTGTATTCATAATTTCATTCCTTGAGTATTGTTTCTGTTTTGTGACAAAAGAAGCACCTCCATTATAGAGAAAATTATAGGCTAGGGTGAAAGCTGTATTTTATATCATTTTTGAAGGAGACCTGGGTGAAGAACTTGTAGTTTCATCACCAATAAAACCCAAAGGAAATTGCATGACCTTCCTGGACTCTATTTCAAACATGTCTCTATAGCTATACATTGTATTGGCAATCATTACGGAAATAATTAAAACTAACATGCTAATGTACAATAAATAAAGCTCTTATATGCATACACATCAATATATTTACAATTTTTTAAGAGTCATGGCTTGCAATTGAAAAGATAGCCAAAGGCACCACACAAGAAAACTCTGAATAAAGTGGAAATACTGTGTTTGCTGGCTCCTGTGGTTCAGGCCAGTGAGGGTCATTGAACTTCACTTCATTTGCTATTCAGCTCTCTGAGCCAGCTCTTTGAAGAACACTGTAAGGATGTAATCAGCTTTCTTGTGCTAGTGAAAACCACACAGAAGGATCAACCACTATCTCAAACTGTAATCCCGCAATTTTCTTTATGTGTAAGTAATGTTTGCACATGATTGTCATGTGCAAATTATAATGGTTTTTGAAAAAAAAAAATCAATTTGCAAATATAAATAATGCTAAAATTCTCCCACTGTCATGACAGGAAGTAGATGCCTTTATAATTTGGCTTATTATGATAAACAGCAAATCCTTTATACCAATCTGGAATTTGGTTATCACCAAGGTAAATGCCAAATCAATAAGAGAACTGTCAGCAAAAATGTTCATTATTTTCCAGTCACAGGAAAATAAAAATCTCTCCTATGTGGAAGAAAGCTTATGCAGATATTTGTACTCTACACCCATTGAATACTTTCACTTACAGTATTTAGCATAAAGAGGAGATCCACTTGTTAAGCCCATTCCTCTCCTTTATTTTAGCACTCCATACCTTCTTTCTGCTCCTAAAATTGTTACGTCCAACCCCTTCTCAGGACCTTTGAATTTGCTATTCCCTTTGTTTGAAACCCATCATCTCCTCTCTCTTTCAGCCCTAAGAGCTTAGCTCAAATGTCATTTCCACAGGAAAGTCTTCCCTGACTAACAGACTCCTTGCAGACTTTCTTCATAGCACAGTTTACAGTTTCTCTTTATATATTCACGTTATGTGTTGAATTCCTGTTACCTCCCAGCCTGTATGCTTTGCTCACTATTTTATCCCTGGGGTCCCATGTGGTGCTTACAGAGCAGGCCCTCAGTAGGTGAGGGAATTAAACCATTACATTCATCCTTCCTCATTTCTTTAAGTTTTCCCTTCCTACCTCATTTCTCCTTCATTCTTTTCTTCCATTCTTAGAGTTCCATATAGGACTCTGTGTTGGACGTTCCCCCAAAATAGGGGTATATCTTCCAAAATAGGTCTTGTTTTTGAAGACCAAAAATATGTTAGGTATAATCTGCCACTAAACTACTGCAGCAGAAAACCCCAAATACTAGAATCTAAGATCTACAATACAATTTGCATGTCTTATTTCTTCACGAATGTACTGTAATTACCTAGAACAGTGCCTGATACATAACAAGGAGGAGTTCAATCCATATTTGTTAAATGAATAAGTAAACTAGATAAGCAAAAGAGTACTAACAATTAACCGCCTTACTCTCATGGCCTTATAAACTTACTCTTTTAGCTGATCCTATTAATAAACTTTGGGATGACCTCTTTGGATTATACTAGTGGAACCAGGAGGCTTCACTAATGTGGTTGGGATGCCCAGTCAATTACTCCTTCCTTCATGTGGTGCCTCTGGAGAGTTCACAATAGATACAGCTAAACATCCTACACTGAATATTTCTAACAGAACAAAGTTTCCAATGGTTTGCTTTTTTCATATTGGAAGAAGAGACATGTTAAAGGTTCAGCATTATACCAATGCCCCTTCCCCCCAATCCATTTAACCTTTGACATTGTATGTACTGATTGGGCTGGGAGAAACCCGTATTCATCTAGTTTCATGTACTTTTCCATCTTCCTGTGTTTGTATAAAGAACTTCATTCAAAAGATACGATTTATGTTTAAAAGATGAGTGCATCCTTAGTACTCTTATTTACTCAGTAGTTCCTTCACCACTAAAAATTAAAATGTTAGCTATTGAAATACTAACCCTTAGTAATTTATCAGAATTAATTTTCATTTTTTTGGAGAGGGAGCACACAATTCATGATGAATATCAAGTCGCTTGAAAAGTCATGCTGGCCAACCTTTTCCAGAAATCTGCTTTCAGATGACTTGCCATTCTTTCCAATTGGCATATTTTTTTAAGGTGTTGTAGCATGTGATAATGACCTGAATATGGTCCCTATTCAGAAAGCCCTCAAACTCAAGTGAGGGGAAGGTGGACATATTGTCAAAAAGGTAACAATAGGCAATCCTCGTGATGTAAATACCAGGCTCAGAGATGTCATCTTTGTTTCATAGTCTTAATTATTATTAAAAGTATTTCTAATAATAGTTGAGAAGGACCATTATAGGACCTAGAATAGTCCTAAAGAGTCAATATGGATTCTTGACTAAAGCTCCTTAGTGTCTCCCTATGGAAGTGGTTGTATTTTACAGCAATGTCAAGTACTCTGGTATGTACAATATAGTTATCTTAATATCAGACTCAATTTTATACCACCAGTCTTAGCTTACAGTCTATAGTTTCCCATAAAAAATGCAAGAGCTGCAAATAGCTGGCATGATAATATGATGGGTGCCTCTCAAAGTAATAAAGCAATTTGAATATGAATGACACCTTTTATGGGTAGGTAATTCATGTGGATAGCTTATGAATGACTCTTCTGTCCATTTCTCTACTAGTGACCTGTTCATGTAGGTATATCAGAACTGAAAATGTGTGGCTTTGTCTCCAGTGACAAATGAGGTACATGCTTGCAAAACTGAATGCCAGTATGCCTGGTTCACAGCTTCAGTTTCTTCCCAGTTAGTTATACTGATGTCAAAATAATATAAATGAGATTATCACTGAAAAGTGTTCAAGTTTTGTTATGAACTTCAATTTGGACATCTTGTGTCCCTAAGGGAAGGCGTGGCACGTTTGAGTAACTTTCTCTGGGAAACCGAATAATTTTATTTCATGGCAATCTTAGGAATGAGGTTAAACTATTCTGGAAGAGTTTAAATGCACTCTGACTTGTATTAAAAGCACACCAAGGTCACTTTCAGCCTTGAGAGTCTTTTAAAGTAGCTTTTATATTTGAATGTCACTCTCCTGCACTGCATTTAAATGGCAGCGTTAATAACTTCTTGATTATCTTAAGGATTATTAAAAAACATTAAGATAAACAAGAGTATAAAAGGGACTGGAGATCATCTTCCAGTCCCATGAAACACCTGACATGGTTTATCCTTCTAGCATAACAAGACTCTTAAAACATTTCTGGCAGACTATTGTTCTTAAAAAAAAAAATTACCATCCTTTGTCAAAATAAATCAAACCATACTAATCTCCACTTGCACTTAAAAAGGGAGAAAAATTATGAGGGATCATTTTATACACTTGATTACTCCAAGTACTGCTTCTCTCTTGAAAAAGAGGAGAAAAATGAATGAAATACCAAAAAAGGGAATTGCTGCCTTTTATTACAATCATTTTCTCTTCTGTGGAGATAATTAAGTATTGCTTAGTAGGTAAGAATGTGAGAGTCAGAGAAGAGAAAGTGATTTTAAAGGCCCGAAGTTAATGTTTGCATCTAAGATTCATCTAACGGCACACTATCAATAAATATTATGACTACCGAGATGACCGACAAAAGAGATACTAAATGTGAAAACAGACTATTCTCTGGTAGGACTGAGCCTATAACCTGATCTAATTCAGTAAATGTACCTTTCTTGGATCAATTCTGTTGCTTTTATAACTACTTTTTCCTTTCTATCTTTGTCTTTAAAATAATAATTATCAATTTTATTATTTTTTTAGGGCATGACAGGTGGGAGAATGGGATCAGGTTAGCCTCTCAAATAGCAAGAGTAATGCATATTTGATACAGTAAGAACAGTTAACCGAACAGGTTTAAATACATCTGATAAATTAAAACATAAACTTAATAAGCTTAATAAAGAAAAGTGTAGAAGAATCATAAGTCCAAATTATTTACGGACATATTTTTACATTTCTCACAAATAAGGTGGCTTTTGCACCCAAGATCTTGAATAAAAGCACACACATGTATAAGCACAAACACACACACAAAGAGGAAAAAAATAAGCAAGGGAATTCTTTCCAATAGTTGGCTTCATGAACACAACTGCCCTCCTGTTCCAGCGGCTCTTTCTCGCCAAATAAAACATCACTGTTCCACTAGGAAATGGCTGGCTAAACAGAAAGTGCAATGAATCTGCTGCTGATGAATATACAGATTTCCCCATGAAGTCCCCTGTGTCAAAAATTATTATAGAGGTGTTTTTGTTGTTTAGGACATTCCCAGGACTGGTTGCTCAGTGTTATGTAAAAGACAAATGACTAGAAAAAATATTGGCGCAGGTAAATAAGGAAATCAGTTTCCTCGCGAAAGGCACCAGATAGGTTCAACTGCCCTGTGAAGGCAGCTTCTTAACATCTAAGAGGACGTTTGTATCCTTTGCTTGCATCCCTGCTGCTTATTTTATTAAGCTGCATGAATTCTCATGTTCGGATCCTTCACGCGGGGGCAATCCAGAAACTTGGTTGAGAGCCCCTTTGCTTATTCTTAAATGGACCAGACAATTTTATTTTCACCTACAAATAAATGGTTGAGAATTTTGTGACCAGGTGAGTCAACATAGCAGAAAGTTTGTATATTTTTCTCTTTCCATTTATAGGTCTTTTTACAATTGTTTCTATAAAGTATTAGTCCATGGTGTAAGGATTTATTAGTGCTTTTTTTTCTTTGGCAAATGTTTTTGTCCATGCCCCTTTTCATAAGAAGTTAATGCATTATAGCTAACAATTTTATTTATAATTGTTAAATATTCCGACTGCACACAAAATGCAGAAAATAATATAATAGACTTACATGTAACGATCACCTATATCAGGCATATGTTAACATAAAATGCATATTGTATTTATAAAATGGCTGGAAAATGAATTTTCAAAGTTGGCTTTGTTCTTTTTATGCCTTAGTCCCCACTCCAGGAACGAAGGTGACATTAAAAACATAGGCACTTTCCAGTGAGAATGTCACTTAAACACCTAAGAATGAATTACCACAAACCTTAAAATAGCGTGATTTGTAAGTAGAGGGTGGAAAACTTCCCATTAGGAATCTGTGTCAGCTGACTCTACCTAATATGGAGGTGAATAACAGAACTATTTAAACTGCAAGATTGTTTTGCGATTCAAAAGGTAAGTACTCGAATAACTTTCCCCACAGCAAATTTTCTAATTAGAACTCAGGAATGTTTTTTTCCCTGGCCATGATTTTGTATTTGAAATTCTGATTAAGTGGATTCAAATACAAAGCTGTCCAAAATGGAGGCGTTTACATATTTGAGAGTCCCTAGGGAGAGGTCACTTGTACCGTAAAGATTTGATGATTGGGACTGAAAAACTCTTCAACATCTCCCTCTACTTGGTCTGTCCCAGGAGGAGTAGCTTAATGTCACATCCACATTTATAAGCCACGCAAAGACAGCCAAGTCATTTCATCAGTGTCACTTTTTGATGATTCAAAAATACTTTTTCCAGCGTATCTGCTGTTTACTGCATTTGACAATGAATAACTTGAACTGTTTACCAAGAACAAGTCCACCGTAAAAAAAATAAAGACATGACAACTTTCTTGAGAATATTCAAAAGATTATGGTCACAGAAAAGAAAGGTTTAAAATGTTTTGAGCAATAGTAGAATATATAGAATATTTATATAACCCCCTACAATAACTAACTTGAAGGGGACAACAATCACTCATTTATTTATTCTTTCATTTACTCAGTGGATGTGCAGGGAAATGAAGACTAAGATGTGTTTCCCTGTGGAATTCTACTGTCATGTGGTTGGGCAAATTAAGTGGCATGTGTTCTTTGAGAGAAGTACTCAACTCTGCAGCTACCTGCAAGGATTCCCTTGCTCTCTTGTCACATCCTCCACTCCATTCTCGGAAGTTTCTTCACCGTTCTTTATATGCCCTACTCATTCCAGTCCTGCTGTGGAGTGTGCTTTTCCCTGCATCTGAAATGGCTTTCTAATTATCCAAATCCTTCATAATCCCCCTAATAAAATTAGGTCATACTTCCTCCTCAAAACTTTTCCCAGTGGACTTCCATTTACTTTGTTGTTACCTAAATTCCTTTAGGACAGATAGCTTGCCTCACCCTGTTTAGCATTAGTGTCTGAAATTCTTCCCTATGTGCTATGTGACTTAGCCTTCTCCCTAGAGGCTATAAGGCCTAAAAGACAAAGACTCTCCCTACCCTTTCATGTGGTCAACTTGGCATCCTCTCCTTCCAACTCTTCTTCCCCTCCCTCCTAGTGTAGATCCCATAATGGTGGCTTATAAAGATTTGTGGACTGATGGGTCTTGAAAAAAAGAGTTCAGGGGATTGAAGGTCTGGATAGAAAGTCTACATCTAAAAACATAACACACCATTTCATCTACCAGAGCTAAGAATTTAATACAATTTCCATTTAAATTAAATTCCAATATGATCAAAACAAGTCCTGATTTTCACTATTATTAATATTTAAAGTTATTATACCAGTTAATATTTTTTATCTAAGTAACAAATATGGTGACAAAAACAACCTATAATTTGTGTATGTATCACAGCGAAGAATCAGAGAGGAATTAATTTAGTAGATCTTAATTGAAAACCTATTAGGTATCAGGCACTATGCTGGGTTCTGGAAAAGATAAAATGGAAAGATGATAAGAGTCCTTGTAAACATAAGTCAGGGATTTGACTTTTTCCTAAGTCATTTATTAACCATAAAGATATGATAATGTCCAGAACCAATATGCTTGCATTCTCTTCATTGCATGTATAGATACAGTATCTATTCACTCAAATTACTCTTGGCACCTCTTTCTTATGTAGCTAAGTGCTATGTAATCTTTCATGCTCAACTCAAATCCTACCTTCTCAGTGGCGCCTGATTCGGGACCACATTTCCCACTGAGTTGTTCCTCTCTTGGATCTCCTGTTTTAGTTTGCTACAGGCTGTCCAGGAAATATACCAGAAATTAGCTTTTATGATGGGGATTTATTAACTTATAAGCTTACAATATTGGGACTGAGAAAAATTTCCAAGTCAAGACATCAGGCAAAGTTTTTTCCCTGAAGAATGGCTGTGGGAGATTCTGGACTGCTCGGTCACTGTCTGCTGGTCTCTGCCTTCTCCTCCAGTTCTGCTGCTTTCAGCTCTTGGCTGCTCCATTTGTGGCTTTCTCTCTTCCAGGTTCCATCTATTTCAGCTTCTGGGGGTTTCTCTCTGTCTCTGAGGCTTTTGCTCTCTGTCTTCAACTCGTTTATAAAGGATGTGAATATGAGGATTAAGACCCACCCTGAGTTGCACAACCTAATCAAAGACCCTTAAATGAAGTAATTTAATCAAAAGGTACCCCTACAATAGGAATGGATTCACTCTAAGGACATGATCTTCTGGGGTCCACACAGCTTCAAACTGTCACATCTCCTTTTGCCCTTGTGGTCTAGACCTCCACTTGCCCCTTGATTCTTGAACATCAGCTCTTGTCAGCTGTTATTTGTTAAGCTTGAATTTGTAGGATTAGCATATGCTATAAGCCATTCCTTTGATATTCCATTGATATTAGCTTTTATTCAAGCAATAAAATTTGAAGGGATCCATTGTTTTTGCCACTGAAGGCATGGAAGGGAAAAAGAACAATGCAACATACAATTCAACCTGTTATGGATTTTCTGTTACTAAAATAATAGCAAGCTCTGCACAATTGGGGTAGAACCTATTTATATTAGGGAAAATACCCACGTAGGCCCTAAGAATGCCCCACACCTCCAATATACACTAGTTACAGATTTGTTTCTGGTAAGAAGCAGATGTGATCAAAGAGTATGATTTACTTTTATTCTTAAGTAAGGTATATCAAGGGCTATTTGTCCCTTCCAAGAACTGGCTTGACAATCTGAGATATTTGTCAATCTTCCCTTAAAAGTCCTTGTTTATATGAAATTCTTCCTCCTTCTCCTCCTCCTCCTCTTCTTTTCGTCTTCTCCTTCTCCTTCTTCTCTGCCTTCTTCTTCTTCTTTTGTCTTTTGGTGTCCCTTCTGTTATCACTGTGGGCCCCAAATAGGGCTGGATGTCAAAACCTCAAGGAGGCCAGGAAATATTAATCGTGATGTATAAGGAATGCAATTAAATAATGGAAAAACAAAAGGAGAAAAAAATAAACTGCCTCCACTTGAAAAGACCACAGAGGAGTGATGACTTCAGGAGAAAGCTAGCTACAAGAAATATAGGAACTGAATGGAAAATTTAGGTTGTAAGTAACACAGCGATTTATAGGGTCTAGGTGAGTTGTTTGATGATCAAAGGACAAATGTTCCCAAGGGTAGAGAGGAAGGATTTGGGAATGAGGGTGGAGATGGGTAAGTCAGATAAGGGCTGAACAGCTCAATATGAGGATGACCTTTGGGTGAAAACAGATGGCCAAACTTGATTAAACAGGGAAGTGCAACCTAATGGTATTCGTTCTGACATCCCCTAGAGGAAGAGGGTTCAGTTTAAGAGTTACAGTCTTCAGCATTTTAAACAAATAGTAAGGTGGATTCAGGCTGTTACTTCCTCCAGAAGTGAGCTATAAATTTAACAACTTCAGGAAAGGGGAAAATTTTTACTGGAAGTGGAGAAGTGTGCCTCTTGTAGAAGGTAAGCCCCCTTGTAGAATGTAGGAAAGTGGCAGGCCCACCATCTATAATTATGCAGTGCACAACCTGAACAAGCATATCTAGGAACCCTGTTGATAGGGCTTATCAAACAGGAACAACTTTGACTGGGAACACTTGATGAGGAGGAGGAGAAGAAGGAGGAGGAAGAGGAAGAGGAGGAGAATCCTACATGTGGGCTATGGGTGATAAAAGAGGGGCCAAATTTTTGATGAATTGGAGAGTCAAGAGTGTCTTTGTTAAGAAGGCTGATAGAGGACGACTCAGAAAAAGAAATAGAAAAGCTAAGTGCTCCATGACAGACACAGAGGTAGGACCTGTGGTTTGTCCAGGTCCTTGGCCCAACTCTGACCAAATGGGATTAATGAGGCTATACTACAACCTACGGAATCTTAGAGGACAGAGAGTTAGTGCAGCTTCCACAAGTGTCTAATTTGCTCTTGGGGAGTTTACCTTACTCTATAAAGATATAACCAATTCCAGGGCAAATAAGTTTGACCTTTAACAAACTTCTGCAAAAGTTTGCCCATTGTGCTAGATGTTCTCCATTTGTCTATCCTGTTCCTGTCCACCTTCTCTAACCTGCTCTTTGCCCTAAAAGTGGCATTTATGGGTGATGCCCTGGGCTTCCTTGCCCTGTGGCTGTGGTTGTTTTATCCAGTGGGAAGAGCTGGTGGAGTCAGAGGGTGGAAGGGCGAGGTCAGGTCATCTGTCGTTCTCCCCCTGAGTCAGCTGAGCTGGATTTGGCAGTAGCCGTGTTCCTCTTTGGAGGCCCCGAGTCTTGTCCGTGGCTTCTCTCCTTGGATCCAGATAACTACACCCTCTGCTAACACTCCCTGTTGTGACCAGCCCCAGAGTGCTTCTCTCTCCCTTGTTTCCTTATCATAATCCTTTCCTATTTGTAAACATATCTTCATCCAACTCTCCTCAGCTGCCCCTGCTTGTGAGATCCATCTGCTTCCCGCCAGGAATGGGCTGACAGCCCCTGTTGCTGGATGAATCACACCCTCTGGCTCATGGCAAGATAATTGAAAACTATCAACCATCCACCTTTTGCTCCTTGCAATTAATTTATTTTAAGTCCTCCGAGCTTCATTATCAGAAGAGCTACATAAAATAATGTACTTCTCACTAGTCACTCCCTCATTTCACTTAATTAAGAAAAAAGAATCGATGTGATGGTGATTTTTTTTTTTGACTGATGGTTCTACAAATCTTCAATTGTCTTCTTTGAGTCTCCTGATTGTCCTCACCTTAATTTTGACCTAACTCTTAATGTAAGTCCATGGAATTTAAGATTTCATTTATGTGCACATGCATTTAGACTGCTCTCCCCCCTTTTAGGAAGTCTCTGCTCTTTAAAATCTTTGCTCTTAACCTTAATGTGTTATGCTTTCTACCCTCCAGACAATGGTATTTCCTTAACATCTTTTCTTTTTTTCTTTCTTCTATCAATCTCTGCTTTTCCTCCATGTTCCCTGTTCTTGAATGTATGTTTTCTGACCACTCTCTTCTTCCCAGCTTCTGCCAGAGATATTCAAGTCAAATCGAGCTCATCTCTTTCACTCAGTTTGGGCTCTTTGAAAAAAGGCACATGAAGAAATCTCCACCAACCCCCTGCCTTTTGTGCATGGTCTTTACGGTATTTTGTATTGGGCTTAGGGGGAGTTAATAAGGAATTCTTCAAAAGTAACATTCCAGAGGTGAGGATGTAGCTCAGTGGTTGAGTGCCTGCCTCCTGTGTACAAGGTGCCAGGTTCAATCCCAGGTACCTCCAAAATAATAATAATAATAATGTTGCATTTTATTCTGATTTTCTTTCTTCTAGTAATGGATAACGTTGGATATCTACTTTTTATTTCCACACACGCAGGTCCTGTGATCTTAGGTTTCTCTCAATTTTCGGCAGTTATTTGTTGTACACACTATTCTGTGTGTTTATGATGTGTGCGATTACATGGCTGGCAGGACCTGTGGCCACAGGGCAAGCTCCCAGAGACGGGGTGCCTATGGGCTTAACCAGCCTCCCCGATGGCCCAGTTTTGAGCTGTGAGAATGTAGAGGAAACGTTTTCATGATTATATAAGTTATTAGTACCTGATATAAAATTGTATATAGAGACTCTCCTAGATTGCTCTGCAGGTCAAAAATCATCTCACACTTTATCTTGGTGTCTGTGGCTGCCATAATAATTGCACACGATATACTAGCTCCTCAAGTGATAGAGATAAATCACTTTGGGAGACCCTGTTCATTCTTATTTTTAAGAGGCAGTTTGGATTTTATTAACACACTTTGTATTTCAGAAAGCATAAAGGAAATGCAGGATGAAATATTTTCTCAAATGCAAATCTATGTTTTCCTTCCTAAGGAAGCAGTGGAAATTGAAGGTTATAAAATACATGACTAATACCAAGGTAATACTATTTAAACACCACTTTTAAGTTAACAGTATTGATATTAGCTGCCCATGAAAATTATTGTTGAGTATTATTTTAAGATTCTAAAACTTCCAAATCTTGAATTGCTTTTTCAGTCTATCAAAATGCCATTTATCCTTATCATCAATGCCGGGCCCTCTGGTGCGGGTCCTATAAAGCAAGGTCAAGGGAAGTGCCACCTTCCCTACAGGCGCTCACAGTAGACGCTAATAATGTGGACAAATATCCACAAAGGCAATGTACGGTGTCTTACAGAGTCTAGTCATTTTGCCAACAGATAGTGGGGTAAGCCTACATGATCAGAGATTTGCCATTCCCCGGAATACATCAGATTTTGTGCCAGGCTAGGTGGTAAAATACTTGTTCAGAAACATAAGAAGTTTTATATGACATTACATTGGTATAAATTAGTATCCTTTCATGGAAGACAATTTGGCACCATTTATTAAAATGAAAAATTTATCATACTTTGCCTCAGAAATTCCAGTTCTAGGAATTTTTAGCCTATAGATAAACTCACAGAGGAACATTTCCTTATTGTTATTCACTGAAACAGTATTTGTAAAAAAAAGGAAAAGTATAGCATAACCTAATGTTCATCACTAGTGTCTGGCTGAATAAGTTGTGCTTGTGCTATGTCTACATAATGGAGTAATACACAGATGTAAAAATAATAAGGGAATTCTTTATGTGCAAATATAAAAACATCTTCAGGTGAAAATAAGCAAGATAGAGAGCAGTAGGCAGGGTATGCTGTTTATTGTGTACAAAAATAGAAGAATACGCATATAGAGTGTAATATATACATATATATATACACACATATACAAACATATATATACACACGTATACATACACCCACACATAAAAAATATCTCTGGAAGGAGATACAATATCTTTTCAGTAATAATGTTTGCTGACTTTGTGGAAAGCAAGGATATAGCTGGGGGATAGAGGTGGGAAAGAGACTTTCATTCTATAGCTATTGTACTTTTTAAATATTTTGAATTCATGCAAGCACATTATATATTAGACAGTTATTTTTTTTTAAGTTTCAAAGAGTGATTGTATGAAAAAAGTAAATAGAAAGTTTATATGGGTCAGACCGTTAATATCTTTCACTTAGTGTTTTGGGGGTTGGTTGGTGTAGTAGTCTGATATTATTGATGAATTCTGAAAAGAAATATTGGATTATGCTTGTAAACTGGCCTTTTCCTCTAGGCATATTAGAGTGTATTGGATTCAGAGGTTTTACTTTTACCTTATCAAATAATGATCAAGGCTTTGATTGAGCACATCTGTAGGACATTGAGGCCCTGCCCCCCTTGGTGGGGACTCACAGAGAAACTGTACTGCAGAGGGAGTTTGGAGTCTTGAGCTGGAGCCCTGGGAAGTAAGCACACTGAGGAGCCCAGAGAGAGGCAGCCCCAGGAAGAGAGGAACCCAGGAAGCCTGAAACCTTACAGATGTCGGCAGCCTTTTTGTTCCAACATGTGGCAATAAACTTTGTGAAGGAGGTAACTTATGCTTTATGGCCTGGTGACTGTAAGCTTCTACCCCAAATAAATACCCTTTATAAACCACCAACTGATTTCTGGTATTTTGCATCAGCACCCCTTTGGCTGACTAATACAGTTGGTTTGTTCATTTTTCGAGTGCATCTTCAAAATGTCAGCTACCTGGTGTTGTTAGGGATGCAACATCTTTTCCCCATCCTCTACCTCTGCAAATTTCCTACTTCTCCTATCCCTACAAACCTCTTCCTGCGATGCAACTGCTTACACAGCTTAATTCAGCTGAACCCACTTTTAAGTCTATTTCTGTGGCTTGTCTATATCACCTCTGCAGTTAACAACTTCCTTAAATTTATAACCAGCATGATGAAGCAGCTCTTCTTTTATTTCCTCTGTGGTATTTTTTCACTGAATAATCAACCAATAAGGGTATATTAAACATCCACTTTGTATAGATGTATACCTAACACAAATGCATTCAATAAACTTCAAAGGGAGCTCTTTTAATTCTATGCAGGGTTTCATGGAATAATCCGTGATGATCGCCCATATTCTTTAAGTGCGTATAGCTTTCACTAACTCACCTGGTATGTTTCATTTTTATATGAACAAAGTAGTACTTATCTACTCTGTCCTTATATGGCAGGCTTCTGTTCCTTTGAATTCTTTACTCACCGAATCTTTCCTCAGTCATGAAGTGGCAAATATAATTTCCGTTGTGCCAGCACAAGTACAGCAGTCATTTAATAGTGTAGTATTGTTTTTTTTGTTGTTGTTGTTCCTAATTACTTTCCTCATTATATCCTAAACTATGGAAGCATTTTTGGGAGATGAAGGCTGAGCTTTATAGGAGTGGGCTTCAGATAACAGGCTAGAATGACTTCAGGGTGGTCAGAAAGGAAAGGAAACTGAGTGCAAATCACCAGAAGTAGAGTTTGGCTTATTCCCCTGCCACCCACAGAGGCGCTCCCTTGTCCTTGCTTATATCATATCTGCCATTTTTCTACTCATTTCTGGGGTTTCATTATTATGCATTTAACATTTCAGTACTTAGTGAGTAGCTCATCTCCATCAGCAAATTCAGAGATGATACTATAAACTCGTCCTTCCAAATATTTTCAAAAAAAGAATTTTGGTCACCGAGCTCATCCTTTGGGAATTTCTGTTTTACAATTTCCCATAGTGATAAGAATCTGTTTGTTTCAAATTTTTTATTCCTTTGCGTGAACCCGATACTTATCCATGACCAACCCATGCTCTGACACAAAACTACCTCTGTTTTGAATATTATTTTGCACAGAATTTTTGTAGTTCCTTTTAAAATCAAAGTGCATGAGGGCCACCAGCTGTCCCTTGTTCACTTACTTATTTGAAGATATTTTCTGCCTCCATCAAAGAGATCTAGTAAGATTAGAATATCAGATCCCAAGGGGAAAGGATTCGTCTCCCACTCACAACTGGCCCAGAACAGAGTACATTGTCAATGGATGTTTCCTGTATGATTCAGTCTGAAACGCTTCCTCTTTTAGTAAGTCTATTCCATATCCTATTGCAAACCTCACTAGATTTTCTCTTATTTGGGATGAAATTATTGAAAGAAGTTTGATTTCCAGAAAGTGTTTGAAAGAGTGGGTCCTTGCAGTGTGTATTAGTTTCCTAGAGTTGCTATAACAAGTTATCACAAATGGGATGGCATAGAATGACAAAAATGGACTGTCTCACAGCTCTGGAGGCTAGAAGTCCAAAGTCAAGGTGTCAGCAGAGCCATGCTCCCTCTGCAGACTCCGGGAGGAGAATCTTTCCTTATTTCTTCTGGATTCTGATGGCTGTTGGCATTCTTTGGCTTCCTTGGCCTGTGGCCACTTCATTCCAATCTCTGTTTATGTCTTCCCACCACCCTCTCCTCTGTCTTCTGTTCTGTTCCTTATAAGGAAATATCTTGGATTTAGGACCCACATGGGCAATCCAGGATGAACTCATCTCAAGATCCTTAATTACATCTGCAAAGACTATTTTTTCTAAATAAGCTCACATTCATAACTTCCAGGGATTTGGACAGGGACATATCCCTTTTTTAGGGGGAGGGGGCTGGATACCATTCTCCCCACTCCACAGTGGTTATCTGGAAACAGCATTCACACTTAAGTGAGCCACAATGAGAATATGGAAATTATGGATGAGAAACTTGGTTGTCTGATAAACTGTAAAAGGACCCTTAGTGAGGAGTTGGGGACCACTTCATGAATGGCAGAGCCATGGGAACCCACTACCCCGCCACCGAAGTTCTGGTATACAAGGTGGACAAAAGTGCTATGTCTAGGATTTTAGATCCAAGAATACCTCACACCATGCATTCTGTCTTCCATATTGCCCACATACCCCACTTCCATTTCAAATTAAAATGAAAATTGGTGGGTGTAATTTGATGAGGGATAGGGTCTGTACACTCAGTGTCAAAAGTTAAGTTGGTCTTAGTCATTGCAGCAAAAGAAAGATGAGTAGCTACTATAGAAAAGGAAGGTCAAAGAGAAAGAAGTGAGTTAGAGTATTGAGGGCTGGAGGGCATTGGCTTTGACAGAATAATTTTGAAGGCTGAAGTAATCAAATCATAGGAAGAGTGGGATAAATAAGATCTCCTCCAACTCTCAGGCCTCCACCTTGAGGTATGGTACAGTAGTAAATTCAGGTTCCAGTGAGGGTCTAATGCATATTTGATAGGGACAATTGGTTGTAAAGGGTTAATTCAAAGACAGGTAGTGAAGGGTGCTACTTCCTTTGCCTAGGTGAAGTGGGAGGTGCTTTGGTCTGATTTCACATGTATGAAAGCAGTATTTTTTTTTTAATGTATTAGTTTATTTAAAAAATCAAACAGAACATCAGAGGAACACCAGGTCTCTGTTACCTGCAGGGCACACCAGTGTCTTGCTTGTGCAAAGGAGTTGGCCTTACGCTTCCTGAGTTACCATGCCTGAATCACTGGCAATGCTACTTAACTTTTGGCTTTGCATGAGATCTAATACAGGGGAGAATTTGACAGAGAACAGGTTATTGATCACTTACCATATGACTTGAAAATATTTCAAGTATTGCGCTTTCCCTCCAGGAGGTGAGGAGGAAGGTCTGCTCTGGAGAAGGCTCTACTTCTCTTGATACACAGGCAGGGACACAGGTTTCTCTGAGAATTGTCTGAAAGTTTCTACCCTGGCACGTTAATTTCAGTTAGCATGTGATTCCAATTTCCCTCTCGGTTTTGGTATGTGTGATTAAACACAGGCTAGAGCACTACAATGCTCTGTGCCTATTTCCTAATCCCCCTAGTCAGTCCATGACTATATTCATTGCTGCACCAGGAAGCACATCTGCAAGATGGTGCACTTACTAATGGTCTCCAGAGCACCCTGAGCGGACTACACCCACTAATTAGTCCTGGGTCCTTAGTTTCCGAAGAACCATGCAATGCTTTCCTGCTAGTTTCCACTGAGAATCCTGGTAAATGGTTTTCTGGTTAATGGTTTCTGTTGGTTAATAGTTTCTGGACCATTTGGCACTCGATCAAACAGGAGATGACTGTCTATGGCTATTCAGTGGTGAACACGTGGTGATTTCAGAACAGTTCTTAAAAATACTTAAGCCCTTCCTCAAAAAGAAGGCAATTGGACCTGGCATTAACCACTCCACCTCACAGCCCAGAGGCCAAGAACTGAATCATCCCTGATACTCATTGATTCCTTTGCAGAGAGAAGCAGTCCTTTCTGTCCAGTATTCAGAATCATTGGAGAGGCAGCTTCCAAGGAGGAAGCTGGCAATGCTAATCCCCCAACTGCATAAGCAGTCAGGTGAATGGATAAAGAGTTTCAGTCTCTGGGGTTGTTAAATTTGGCATTTTCCTCAAGTTCTAAATTTCTTAAGATAATAAACAAATAGTTTTCAGTCTATTTATATTTTGCACTCAAACATGAATCCCTAGCATCTCTAGCAAAGAATGTGTAAATACTTTTGAAGACCCTCCTTTGCTGCAGCCCAATAAATGAAAATCTTTGTAACTTGTTTGGGCTTGATTAGGCTCTCTAGTCTGTGGCATGTCTTGATGTTGACTTTGGAAAATTTTCCATGAGGTGGGTCCACAAGAGTGGCATCCAAGGCAAGAGCCAAACTCTACCTTCAATTAGAGCTGAAAATTCTTAAGTCTATGTTTGTAGCTACATAAGGTGCTCATCTAATTTGCATCCAATTTATACTTATTGCAAATGGATATAATTCTTTATATATTTTTTCTTACTGTAAAAATAGTACAGAATTAAGGTAGTCGAGACTAAAAGTGATTATGATTTTAGCTTCTGGAGTTAGACATCTCTAGTTCCAAAAGTCTCAAATTGGCTGTTAGAGCCTGGGAGATTTTCTTAACTTAGCCTCAGTTATCTAATCTGTAAAATGGGGGAAAATAACACTAACTCTGCTGTGAGAAGTTAATGAGAGAGTAACTATAAAGCTTTTAGTAGAGTAACTGACTTACAGGAAATGCTCAATAAACATTTACTTTTACTCCCAGTATTTTCTTCCCACTCCTCCTCTTCTCCTCTCCATCCTCTTCCTGTTACTAGTGTAGCAGTATTGATAATAGATACAGTGAATGAAGGGAACAGTCTACCAGATGCCTATATATATACATTTATTTTATAGCTGTGATCTAGGTACACACTGTTCCATATTGTGCTTTTTAAATAACTTAATATTGCAATTCATATGTAAAGAATAGGTAACATGTTAGTAGATCATGGGTTGTCAAACTACCACCCTTGGACCAGGTTCAGCCCTTTGCCTGTTTTTATAAATAAAGTTTTCATGGAACACAGATCATGTTTGTCTCTATATTGTCAATGTCTCCTTTCTTGAAAATGTTTGGCCCTCAAAATCCAAAATACTGGGGGAACATCCAGGGAAGATGGCAGAGTAGGGAGCTCCAGGACTCAGTCCTACCAAAACAACTATTAAACAGGCAGGAACTGTTTGAAACAACTATTTTGAAACTCCAGAGGCCATAAGAAGACTGTACAGCATCCAGGGAAGAGCAGGAAGAAGAGGCTGATAAATAACAGTAAAGAACTGTAAATTGCTTTCTTCATACAGCAACTACCGGTGCCCACTCCCCACTCTCATGGCAGGCCACACAGGGTCCAGTCCCTGGTTAGTGGCTGGTGACAGAAAGGGAAATAAAACTTCTCTTCCCCCACACAGGGTTGGGCACAGCTCATCACTGATCATGGCTTTTGATTAGCGAATTTGGATGGCTGGGTAGCCGCTCTAAGGGCAGCTATTTTTTCAACCTGTTCTGGAATAAGGCAGCAGCCACAGTTTCAACCCCATGCTAAACAAAAGTAGCAACAGCTATTGTTTCAACCCTCCCAGAACAGGGGTGCAGCAGTGGAGATTTAAATATACAGGCCTTCCTTGGGGCTGCAGGGGACAGTTAGATTTATGACTGCATTCGTTAAACAGGCCAGGAAATCTCAGTTTTGGAGAAGTTTTTGACACCCTTCTTGACCCCCTCCCCAGGGCACTTTGGAGGCAATCTGCACCCCCTTCATGGGTCTCTGGCCTGATTTGGGCTTGGAAAGACCAAATTAGGAAAGTCCTCCCCGGGGTGACCCTCCTCCAAAATTTTCCCTGCAGGCAAAAGCAGCCAAAGGAGTGAAAAAAAGTATAGAGGCAGACAGTCTGGGACAAAGTCCTTCCAGCTTCAGATACCTGGGATTGGGAGGCTTGGCCCCTGGAAAAGAGGGGACAACCAAGTTCTTGTAAACAGGAGAACTCCAAAAGAAGTAATAAGCAAAAGCCCAGGACAAGACAGAGGCCCAGTAAGTCAGAAAACCCTGCACAGTACATTCCCCTTGGGCAGACCTTCCTGATAGGAGGGCTTTTGATTAGCGAATCAAGAAAATCTCTGTTTTATCACCAGTAGGTTACAAAACCAGGAAACAGATATCCCAGGGAGTAAACCTCAGAATTAATATTTTTAAATATTAAAATATACAGTGTGCAACAAAAGATAATGAGACAAAGAAAAAGGAAATGATGACTCATCCAAAGAAAGAAGATAAAATTACAGAAAACACCAACAAAGAAGATGAGACTGTAGACATATTGAACAAAACCTTTTTTAAAAAAAGATCTTAAAAATTCATATAGACATGAAGGAAAATACAGAAAAGAACTACAGAATATCAGGAAAACACAGAATGAACAAAATGAGAGTCTAAGTAAAAAGGGACCGAAATTTTAAAAAGGAACCAAACAGAACTACTGGAATTGAAGACTACAATAACTGAAATGAAAAATGCCCAGGAGTGTTTCAAGAATAGAATGGAACTGGCAGAAGAAAGAATCAGTGAACTTGAAGACAAGACACTTGAAATGAGTTGGGCTGAGGAGCAGAAAGAAAAAAGAAATATTAAAAGTGAAAATGGTTGACACCACTGGGACACCATCTAGTGTACCAACATACACATTATGGGTGTTCCAGAAGGAGAAAGGGGCAGAAGGAATAGTCATAGAATTAATGGTAGAGAAACTAAAGTATAGCAAAAGACATGAATATGCACATCCAAGAAGCTCAGAGAACACCAAACAGGATAAACATGAAGAAAGATATTCTCCATCATTTACTGATTACACTATCAAGTGCAAAAGACAAGGAGAGATTTCTGAAAGCTGCAAGAGAAAAGCAACATGTTACATACCAGGGAATCCCAGTGAGATTGGGTACTGATTTCTCATAAAAAATGATGGAGGCAAGAAGACAGTGGGTTGAAGTGCTGAAGAAAAACAACTTCCAGCCCAGAATTTTATATATGGCAAGACTATCTTTCAAAAATGAAGAATAGATTAAGATATTCTCAGATAAACAAAAGCTGAGGAAATACATCACCATTAAACCCCCTCTACAAGCAATGCTAAAGGGAGTTCTTCAGACTGAAATAAAAGGACACTAGACAGTGGTTCAAAGCAGTATAAAGAAATAAAGACTTGGGGTAAAGGTAACCATTTGGGTAATTATAAACTCCAGTATTATTGTATTGTATTGTTTGGTATGTTACTCCACTTCTTATTTCCTACAGGTGCTAAAATGCAAATGCATAAAAGTAATGATAATCCAGCATCACATATAGGTTTGAAAGAAAAAAATAAATAAAAGCAATGATAAATCTAAGTTTTTGGACATAAAATGTACAAAGTTATAAGTGTAACAAGTACAAAAAATGGTAGGAGGACAGCGGGGTTTAGGAAAAGTATATGTACATGCTATTGAAATTAAGCTGGTATCAAACCAAATATAATTGTTATGTGTTTAGGATGTTACATTTTAACTCTATGGAAATCACAAGGAAAACTGATGAAAAATATATCCAGAAAGAAATGAGAAGGCTCTAAGTATGGTAGAATACAAGAAAGCAAATAAAAGTAGGCTTTAACAAAGGTGAAGGACAAAAAAAGGCACAAGACTTACAAAGGCTAAAATAGCAAAATGGCAGAAGAAAGATCTGTATTATCAGTAGCAACTTTAAATGTAAATGGATTAAATTCTCCAGTCAAAAGGCAGAAGGTGGCAGAATGGATAAAAAAGCAGAACTCAAGTATATGCTGTCTGCAAGAGATTCACCTTAAAGTCAAAGATATAAGTAGGTTGCCAGCGAAAGGAAGGAAAAAAATATACCACGCAAGTAGTAACCAAAAGAGAGGTGGGGTGGCTATACTAATATCAGATAAAATAGATATTAAATCAAAAACAGTAATGAAGGACAAAGATGGTCATACATACTATAAAAGGGACAGTTCAACAGATAGATACAACAATTATAAATATGCATGCAGCCTAACAGAAGGATCCTGAATTATATGAAGAAAATGATGACAGATTTGAAGGGGATATTTGACAGTTCTACATCTATAGTAGGAGACTTTAACATACCACTCTCAATAATGAATAGAACATCTAGTCAGAAGATCAATAAGGAAGTACAGGATTTGAATGTTTCACTAAACCAACTAGACCTAACAGACATACTTAGAATACTGCACCCAATGAAAATAGAATATATAATCTTCTCAAGTGCATATGGATCATTCTCCAAGGTAGACCATATGTTGGGTCACAAAACAAGTCTTAATAAATTAAAAAATATTGTAATCATGCAATATATATTCTCTGACCATAATGGAATGAAACTAGAAAAAAAATAACAGAGGGAGAGAGGGAAAATTTACAAATATGTGGAAATTAAGCAACCTACTCTTTTTTTTTTTTTTTAAGATTTATTTATTTATTTATTTATCCCCCCCTT
>JAQZBX010000765.1:0-97243 GCA_029593785.1 Cabassous unicinctus
AAAAAAAAAGAATGTAATCCAAAGAAAACATATGACATTTTGAAGATGGATTTTAGATAACAACTAGCCTAAAGTACTATGTGAGCAAAATATCATTAAAAAATGAAACTGAAATGATGTCTTCAGACAATTAAGTATTGAGAGAACTCATTTCCAGCAGATCTATCTTAAAAATAATAGTAGAGTTATCCTGAAAGAAGGAAAAGGATCAAAACAGAAACATGGGTATCTACAAAGGGAAAAAATGCACCAGAAAATAATTCATAAGGATTGTGGTAAGATGGTGGTTTAGGGAGCTTCGGATTCAGTCCTTTCAACTAAACAACCATTAAGCAGCCAAGAAGGCAGAAACTCATTGAAACAAGGATTTTAAAACTCTGGACACCAGAAGAACAGTATATAGCTTCCGGGAAAGTGGGAGAAAGAGACTGATAAATTATGGAAAAGAGTTCATTGCTCTCCCCACACAGCAGCTAAGAGCAACCCTCCCCCATGTTTGTGGCAGGTTACCATGGAGTGTCCCCTGGCTAGCTACTGATGTCAGAGAGGGAAATAAAAATCCTCATTAACAACATGAAGGTTGGGTACTGTCAGTCACTATTCACATCTTTCTGTCAGTGTCTTCATATTTCTGGCAGCCTGGATCTATGGTGGCATTTGATCCAACCAACCCCAGGCAAAAGCTGTACTGTAGGAGACGTAAAGATGCTATGCTTCCTCAGGGATGAGGGGGACAATTATTTGAAGAGTTTCATTTGCTGGGAAGGCCAAGAAAGTTCGGCTTTGGTGTTAAGCTGTTCTGATCCCTTCCCAGGGCACTTGGGAGCTGCTCTGTGCTCCTATTATGGGTCCCTAGTCCTGTTTAGACTGGAAAAAATGGACTTTGGAAAGTCTTCCCTGACATGAACCTCAGTCAAAAATTTTCCCTCCAGGCAAAAGCAGCTTACAATAATGAAAGATGTGTAAGAAACTTTAGAGGTGGCAATCTGTGGAAAGCCTTGCAAGCTTCAACCATCCAGGAGAGGGACTTCTATCTCCTGGGAAACCTAGGGTACAACTAAACTCTTGTAAATATGTGAATTCCAGAGCAAGCAACAATCAATAACTTAGGACAATCCAGAGGCCCCATAAAACAGGGAAAACCCCAAAACTCCATTTGCCCTGGGTAAACCTTCTTGTTAAAAGCTCTGAAACTCAGGAAAATCTGTCTCATCCCTAGCTGATCACAAATCAATAAACAAGGCATATCAGGGAATAAACCCCAGAGCTAACATTTTAAATACTAAAATGTACAGTGTGCAAAAAACATACAAGGAAAAAAACAGGAAATAATAGCCCATCCAAAGAAAAGGAAATTTCCAAAAATTAACAAAGAAGACAAGAGTGTGGACATTCTGAAACAAAGCCTTTTAAAAATGATCAGGGAGATGAAGGTAAATACAGAGAAAGAATAAATGGATCACAGGGAAAAAAAATCAATGAGCACAATGAAAATCTTAGTAAAGAGATAGAAATCTTAAACAGGAACCAAACAGAACTACTGGAGTTAACCACTACAATAACTGAAATGAAAATTTCCTAGGAGGGTTTCAAGAGCAGATTGGAGCTGGCAGAAGAAATAACCAGTGAACCTGAAGATAAGTTAAGAAATGAGTTAAGTTGAGGAACAGAAAGAAAAAAGAATTATAAAAAGAAAAAATAGTTCAAAAGATACCTCTGAGACAATATCAAGCATACCAATATACACATTATTGAATTCCCAGAGGGAAAAAAAAGAAAAAGAGAAAGTGTCAGAAGGAATATTAAAAGAAATAATGACAGAGAACTTCCCAATATTACCAAAAGATGTGAATATTAGGTGCAAGAAGACAAGAGAGCACTAAATAAGATAAATATGAAGAAGAATACACCCCATAATATATAGGTCACACTGCCAATTGCAAAGGACAAGGAAAAAGTTCTGAAAAGTGCAAGAGAGAAACAATATGGTATGTAAAATGGATTCATAGTTAGACTGATTGCTGATTTCTCATCAAAAATCATGTAAGCAAGAAGGCAGTGCATTGAAATACTTAAAGTGCTGAAAGAAAACAACCACCAACCAAGAATTTTATATTTGGTAAGACTTTTTCAAAAATGAAGGAAATGAGAGATTAAGACATTCTCAGACAAACAAAAGTTGAGGGAATACCTCACCACTAGACCTGCCCTACAAACAATTAAAGTAGACTTTAATACACTGCTTTCAATAATGGTTAGAACATCTAATCAGAAGATAAATAAGGAAATTCAAGATCTGAAAAATACTTTAAACCAACTAGACGTAACAAAATAAATACTTTGCCCGAAAAACAGAATGCACATTCTTCTTGAGTGCACATGGATCATTTTCCATGATAGACCATATGTTAGGTCTCAAAATAAGACTCAATAAATTCAAAATATTGAAACAATACAATATATATTCTCCAACCACATCAGAATGAAGTTAGAAATCAATATCAGTGGGAGAATTGAAAAAAATCACAAATGTCTGAAAATTAAATAATATTTTCTTAAACAACCAATAGGTTAAAGAATAAATCATAAGCAATATTAGGAAGTATCTTGAGGCTAATGAGAAAAAAATACAAAACGCCCAAACTTACAGAATGCAGCAAAGGCAGTTCTGAGATGGAAATTTATATCTCTAAATACTTAAATTAAAAAGAAGAAAGAGTTCAAATCAGAGACTTAACATCAAAAGCTGGAAGAACAGAAAAGGAACAAAGTAAAACCAAAGCAGCAGATGGAAGGGAAAAAGTTTAGAGTGAAAATAAATGAAATAGAGAACAACAACAACAACCAAAAACCAATAGAGAGAACAACCAAACCTAAAACTGACAAATGTGTAACTAGACTTACAAAGTTAAAGATAGAGAGGATATAAATAACAAAAATCAGAAACGAAAGGAGGGACATTATTACAGACCCTGCTGAAATTAACAGAGTATAAGAAGATACTATGAACAATTGTGTACATAATCTAGATTAAATGGAAAATTTCTTAGAAATACAAAAGCTCAACTCAAGAAGAAACAGAAAATCTCAGCAATCCAATTACTATTAAAGAGACTGATTCAGTAATCAAAAACCTCCAACAAAGAAAATCACATGACCAGATGGCTTCACAGGGTAATTCTACCAATCATTCCGTGAAGAATTAATATCAGTCTTGCTCAAACTCTTTCAAAAAGTTGAAGAGAAGGGGATACTACTTAAGTCATTCTGTGAAACCAACATCAACTTAAGGACAGATAACGTTACCATAAGAAAAGACAATTACAGACCAATTTCTCTTTTGAATATAGATGCAAAAATCCTTAACAAAATACTTGCAGATTGAATCCAACAGCAAATAAAAGTCTTATTCACCATAATCAATTGAGATGTATCCCTGATATGTAAGGATTGTTCAACAGAAGAAAAACAATGCAATGCAACACACTAACACAAGGAATGACTAAAAACATAATCATCTCAATTGACATAGAAAAGTCATTTGACAAAATGCAGCAACAGTTCTTGATGAAATGACAACACTGGGAATAGAAGGAAACTTCTTCAACATCATAAAGGGCATATATGGAAAGCACACAGGTAAAATCTTACTTAATAGTGAAAGACTAAAGCTTTCCTTCTAAGATCAGGAAATAGAAAAGGATGCCCACTGTACCCCTGTTAATCAATAAAGTATTGGAAGTTCTTACCAGAGTTATTAGGCAAAAAAAAAAAAAAAAGAAAGAAAGACATCCAAATTAGAAAAGAAGAAGAAACACTTTTCCTATTTGCAGATGACATGATCCTATCTACATAAAATCCCAACAAATCCACAACAAAGATCTTAGAGCTAATAAATGAATTCAGCAAATTGGTGGGTACAAGATCAATATCCAAATATCAGTAGGTTTTCTACACACAAGCAATGAACAATCATAAGAAGAAATCAAGAAAAAAAATTCATTCACAATAAGAACCAAAAGATTCAAATATTTATGAATAAATCTCACCAAGGATGTAAAGGACTGTTATACAGAAACTACAATACTTTACTAAAAGAAATCAAAGAATAACTAAATAAATGGAAAGATATTCCGAGTTCATGGATTGGAAAACTAAATATCCTTATGATGCTAATCCCTCACAAAATAATTTATAGATTCATCATAATCTCATTCAAAATTGCAACAACTTTCTTTGTAAACCTGGAAAAGCTAATCATTTTATATGAAAGGGTAAGTGGCCCTGAATAGCTAAAGCTATCTTGCAAAGAAGAATGAAGTTGAAGGCCTCAAACTTCCTAATCTTAAAACATATTAAAAATCCACAGTAATAAAAATAGCATAGGATTGGCACAATGACAAACATATAGACCAATGAAATCGAATTAAGAACTCTGATATCAACCCACATAGTTATGGCCACAGATTTTTGACAAGGGGGCAAAGACCATTCAAATGGAAAGATTAGTCTCTTCACTAAATGGTGCTGGGAAATCACCTCAAAATAGATCAAAGACCTAAATGTAAGAGGCAGAAATATTAAACTCCAAGAAGAAGCACAGGGAGCAACTTCAGGGACCTTGTGTTAGGCAATGGTTTCTAAGACTTTATACCCAAAGCACAATCAATACAAGGAAAAATAGATAAATAGGACTTTATCAAAATTAAAATCTTTTGTAACCAAAAGGACCTTATTATGAAAATGTAATGGCAACCTACAAAATGGGCTAAAATATTTGGAAACCATATATCCAATAAATATTTATATCCAGTATATATAAAGAAATCCTTCACCTTCAAAACAAAATCCACCCAATTAAAATATCAGAAAAAGATGTAAATAGATATATTTACAAAGAAGATATACAAATTTCCAGAAAGCAAATGAAAAGATGCCCAACATAATTAGTCATCAGGAAAACACAAATCATTATTCATAAATGTCAAAAGGTGGGAGTAGCCCAATGTCCACCAACTGATGAATAGATATATCAAATTGGTATGTACATACATTGGAAAGTTATTCAGCCATAAAAGGGAATAAAGTCCTGATACATACGACAACATGATAGAACCTTAAAGACATCATGTTGAGTGAAATAAGCCAGACAAAAAAGGTCGACTATTGTATGAATTCATTGATTTGAAAAAAGTAGAATAAAAAAATTCACAGAGTCAGAATCTAGAATAAAGGTTACCAGGGAATGGGGTGGGGATATGGAATAGGAAGCCAAGGCTTCAAAGGTACAGGATTCTCATTTGGAATGATGGAAATGTTTTGGAAATGGGTGGTGGGAATCACAGCACAACATTGTGAATATAATTAACAGCACTGAAATGTATATCTGTATGTGATAGTGAGAGAAAGTATCTCACAAAAAATAACTGTTACCTTACTTGCAAACAAAAAGAAAAACCTGTTTGTATGTAACACTACACATTAAATGACTGAAATAAAACTCAGGATTGAATACCGTATTAAACAAGTGTATAAGAGCATCAGAAAAAAAAAAAACACTAAAAAACCACTGTACTAAAGTCATCAAGGCAGTTTCAGTGCCACAAACATCCTGATTTAATGAGAGAACTGGGAGGTCACAAGGGGAATTAACCTCACTCCTCATGAAGCAAATTCAAGGAATTTGTATTTCAGTTCATAGGTTAATTTAGAGACTAGATTTCTAGGATGTAGTATAATTATCAGTTAAGTGAGGTGTCCATAATATATGGGGTTCTCATTGTTGAAACCTGATGTTCATGTGTAGAGTGAGAGTCTCCAATGGCATTCGCAAAAGCAGTAGCCAAAGTCAGAGCTACAGCCACAGAGAGATCTGGAGACATATTCATACCCACAATGCGCTATGCGGAGCAAGAACGATTGCCACCGCCCAGGTCTTTGTAAGCACAGCATCCAGAGCCCCAGGCCCTGTGGTTCTTTTTCTAGTAGCTTCCACACATGGTATGGGTTTTTGAGGTTATCCTTGTAGACCTGGGTGTAAGTGGCTTCAGTTTGGACAATTCCCCCTCAGAAGGACTTGGACATGTCCTCAGTGTGGGTGGGGCACATTACACATCATTTTCAGGAGCTATCTGAGTAATTTCTTGAGTCTGGGTTTTAGGACATGGCCTCAGAGGTAGTGAAGAGATTTGCTTTGTTTAGCCACAACTGAACAAATTGTGGGCCATCAATATGAAACAATCGTCTCATCTTCAAAGCCCTACTCACACCGGATCTCCAAATTTATCCTTTGATAGCCAAACTTTATGGCAGAATGTAACAGTTGCAGCAGACTAACTCTGACTTGCTCCAACAACCAATAATTTTAGCTTCATTTTGTTGACGTTCAATGCTTCATGGTAGTCTAACAACATTGTTCTTATTTCTGCTCCAACCTTATGTACTTTCCTTTAGAAATTCTCCTCATTTTCATATCACTGGGAGTTTACTACTATAATCAAAAGAAAGATGTTACTGAACTTCATAAGACTGCTGATAGAGAGCAAATAGTTTGAAATTCTGCAACAGCGGACCTGAGAAGCCAGGACTTCACTTATGTGCATACATCAATAATTCCTTTTATCACACTTCTATAAACACTAAATATATTCCCTATGTTTGCAAATTTAGGTCCTGAATCCAGTGTTAGTTTCAGTTTGAATCTCAATTTATTATGAAATTTCATTTTCATGAAATAATTTTTTAAACTTCAAGGTATTTGGGATATTTGTGTTCTGTCTAGGAGGGGAGGTTAGGCATTTTTATTTTAAAAAGTAATTCTGGCCAAATATATATTTATGGAACTTAGTATATTTTAACAAAAAACAAAGAGTTCTTGATAAAATATCTCATATTAGGAGAAATATATGAATAATGGCAGAAAATTTTATATAGCAATTAAATTTAGCACTAAATACAATATATTAGTCAAGCATGCCTCTAAACTTAGGTCCATAGTAAAAATTATTTCCTGGGAAGCCACTACTCTATAGCAGATAAGAATAAAATTTCTGGAATCAGATTTCTAGATTTAAATCTTAACTCTGCCAATTTTAGATGTGTAATATTAAGCCTGTTACTTAATCTGTTTGGCCTTCAGATGCCTGGTCTGTAAATAGGATGGTAATAATTATAGCTATATCTCAAAAATTTTGGGAATACAAACAGAGTTGTTTCTTAGACCCCAATGGGTCAAAGAAATTGAGGATATTAATAAACAAAAAAATTTGAACCATTAGTGGATTGCATAAATTCTGTGGTCATAGACTCCCATTATGGAATTTAAGTTTAAGATTTCAATGAGCAAGATCTTTCAAACCAGGTCAAGAATGTGTGTATCAAGGCACCTGGTTTGATTGTGAAAATGTTGATACAACAACACAGTAATCATGGCTCTGAAAACTTCATGATGTCCAATCATTTAAGGTATTTATGAGGAATTTGTCAGTGGTGGTGTTTGTGGTTAATGCAAAAGTCACGTGTAATGAGGACAGCATTGACTGTGGTTTGCCATACCTGCTGTGGAAGAAGTATAAAAGGTCTTGCAAAGATGGTGATATTCACATTCAGGATAATCTCTTCCTCTCACACACTTGTACAGTCAACTCCTGAAAACATGGTTTATTATGGCAACTACTGTGGAGGACTGGGCTATGGCTATGGTGGCCTGGGCTGGGGCTATGGCTATGGTGACCTGGACTGTGGCTATGGCTGTGGCTATCATGGCTATGGTGGGTATGGACATGGCTTCTACCACCCATTTTCCTATGGAAGCTATGGATATGGCTGCTACCGCCCATCTTGCTATGGAAGATACTGGCCATATGGATTCTATTGAAAAATATATTGAGCTCCAAGCCTTCTGGATTTTTCCACCTGTGCAGTACCTGCTATCCTATCCAGTGTCTGCAAAATAGGAAAAATCTAACTCTAGGCAATCACTAATAACCATAGTTGACATCTCTTTGATTCTATGTGCAAGATTATAAAGAATTTCTTAAATGAAGCTGAATGTTTCCTTGATATCTAAGTAATTCTTTCAATAAATTTAATCTCTTTTCAAATATGATTTGTTTACTTGTTTATTTCACCATTATTTCCACACTGGATTATTGTAAGAGGTAAACATGTGCACAGTTACACAAAAGGCTGATGTGGCTGAAAAAACTAGTTATGATGATTAGTTCTTTGGAAAGAGGAGTCAAATGTGTTATGGAACAGCCTCTCAACTATTGCTATTGCCCTGTGTCTGTGACCAATTTCCACAGCCTAAAATCCTCCATATTTTTATTTCCCTTTTCTTTCTCCTTACGTATTTCTTATACCATTTAAAACTAGCCTTCCATGCATATGTATTTGATTGCTTCCTCCTCACATAATTTTGACTTCTTCCTAAAAAATTCAAAGGTATAAGAATCAGTTACTTCTAAATGAAACTTGCTTTTGATGAATGTATTATCACGGCAACCACCCCTACCCATTCATTATTAAATCTAATTCATATGCTAAATTTTTTAACTAATGAAATAATCCCAGAATATTTGTTATTGATTTGATTATATTTGAGTCCACGTGGGCATGTTGAAGTCCTAACTCCCACTCCTATGGATATGAACCAACATTATTAGTTAAGATGAGGTAATGAAAATGTCCAAATAAAAGCATCATTAGCAGATCCTTTCTCCCTGAGCTGCAGCTGTGGGCAATCACGCGCATGTCAGTATCCTCTCATCTTTCTCCTCTCCTCTGGCCCTCATTTCTTACCGATTCTGGCTACTAAAGTGGCTTCCTCTGTTTTCCATTGATTCTAGTCTCTGGTTCCTGGGGCCTTCTCTCTTAGCTTTTGGGTTCTTCTCTGTCTCTGCAGCTTTTTTCTATATATGTGGCTTTTCATTCTTCCATTTATAAAGTACTCCAGTAAGAGGATTAAGATTCACTGTGGATCATGCAGCCTAATAAAAATCCCTAAACTGAAGTAATTTAATCAAAAGTTCCCACCTACAATAGGTTTACATGCACAGAAATGGATCAGCCTTAAGGACATGATTTTCTCGGGTCCACAAAAGCTTCAAATTTCTTCTATCTATCTATCTATCTATCTATCTATCTATCTATCACTCTATAACTAGCTCTCTAGCTAGTTAGTTATGTTTAAATAAAATTCTTGCATTCAAATGACACTCTCAGTTCAACGTAAGGTTTTTCATTTTAAAGTGGACTTAAATTCATATATGATGAAAACTCAATTCTTCTGAGATTGACTTAAACTATAATTTATTTGATACTTTGTCTCTGTCTTTCTACCTCTGTTTGTCTTTCTCTCCTCTCTCTCTCTGTAAATGTGTGTGTAAATATATATAGTTACAAATAATAAGACAACCTGAATATATTTCAATTTTTCTTTCATTTTGCCATTAGTATATATCATATACTAGATATGTAGAAACAAAATGTTGAATTTGAAAATTATTCTAGCTCATTGTTTTATATGTTACCATGTTGAGTTACAGTTAGGCCAATATACTTCAGTTTGTTTATGAATTTTACAGGGTAATTTTAAATTTAATTTTATTTATAGAAAAATATATATGTATAAATTTAAATTATGCCACAAAATTCATTCAATGATATCTAGTTTCCATAAGTGTAAAATTTATCATCCATACATTTAATAATATTAATTATATTTATAATTATATATCATGTACATTATTGATATTCACACCAATGTGGATATTGTATATACACTCTTCTCCACCTGCTATCTTCTCTTAGTAGTTTTTCTTTGATATGGGTCAGTCATAATATATAGAGTGATTTCTCATTCCTTTAAGTGGAAGGTAAGTGTTCCTGTGACAGTTATCTAATGAAACGTAACAAAGCATTCTAAAAGCTGATAGCATGAAACAATATGCATTTATTTATTTTCAAGAGTCTATAAGTCAGTACTAATTACTTAAGTTGGGTTAAACTGATTTAAAGCGGGCACTTCATTTTTTTTTCTTTTTTACTGCACTTTGGAGATAATTGGACAAGAATAAGCTTGGCTGGGTTGACCCAACTCTGCTCCACTCAGTAGGGTGTGACTGGGTATGTTCTAATTGTGGAAGCTGGGTACAGGAGAGGAAGTATATAATCACTCGTTAAAGATTTATTTATACCAATTTGCTAACATTCCAATTATCAAAGCAAGTCATACCATACAAACAAAGCAAAGTAGAAGGATGAAACAGACTGCCCCACCAATAGAGGGAGGTCTGAGAACGGGCACATCCATGCAATTAATCTAACACAATTCCATTATGTGAGTGTGACATAGTTTATTCATAATTCAAGTCTTTCTTCTGTTTGTTTTTGGACAAAGAAGAAAGCTCTGCTGTCTGTGTGCACAGGAAATCAATCCTGATCACCTTGAGCATCTAGGATTGGTTCTATGTACAAATATTAAAGAGGAATGTGGTTGGAATTGAGGGTCCTTGCTGGGTGGCTCTGAGTGCTTCCATGCCATGAGATAATGATGAATTGGTAAGTGCAGTATCATGGTCCTAAAATATCAGAGAACTAGGTTTTCAGGCCCACCGGATTAAAGTCTGTGTTACCTATCAATCTAGACAAATTGAGGTGTTGACTGAGGGAAATCTAAAATGGTGACCTAGTATCCCTAACTTCTTATGGGATATCCTGCTTAATAAGTTACCTGGACATAAATCCTTGACTCACCATTAAATTTCAGAGAAATTAAGTCCAGACATTGTTTCTTCAGTAATCTATGAAATCTGCCTATTCTAATACCCGCTCAAATGATCTGAAATTTTCCCTCCATCATGAACCATCCCTGATTAATTTGTGTACTTTATGTTCCCAGTAAGTTCTCTTTAACAACATTTTTTTTTTCATTCTTAAGATCATTAGAGTTCCCTTTGACTTCCTGCCACTTGTTCATTGCAACTTTACTCCTTGCAATTTTCGGGATTGGCTTAATTAATGTTCTCTTTTTTTCATTGAATGAAGATTTAAACCTAGTAATTAATCAATTAATGTTCTCTGTTTTTTATTGGATGATGATTTAAACCTCGTACTGTTAAGATGTTACTCAATGTTTTCTGTTGTCTATTTTTGTAAGAGGAAGAATTTCAAAGCTATGGTGCTGCTGATAATTTAACTTTTCCTGACTTTTTTTTTTTTTTCCAGTAGTGGGAGTTTTCATGTAATTGGGACTTTACAGTAATTTGACTCTAGGAATTTGCCATAACATTTATCATATAGGCAAGGAAGTCTTTCCTAATTAGCTTTCATAATTATTGTTCATGATAAAATGACTTCAGGAAAACTATATGATATTCTGAAGCCAATATTTATTTTAATTTAATGTGAGAAACATTTACTATGCCCATGATTGCTTCTCTATGATTTTACAGTATAACCCTGAAATTTAGCATTTTTCTGTATATAAATATTTCTTAATATGTTTTATTACCACATCCCTAGTTATGAGTTTAAGAATAAAAAAAAGTTTTAAAAATCAGTATGCAAAGTGGTGTTAAATTTCCTTTTTAAGAAGTTACATTAAAATGATTTGAACATAGGTGTGGAGATTGTTCACATGTATATCTTTACAGACCCAGGTAGCCCCCTAAGACCTCCCAGCTGTCCGAGAGGTTCTGTAGGGTTGTGTGCTAACATGGTCCTGGTCCAAGAAAGAGGAATCATAAGTGCTGAGCACTAAACCTTGCTCCTGCTCCATCCGCAGGTGGAAGTCTGAAGCAACTTGTGAAGGAAGAAAGGCTATCTCGCTATTGTATACTCTAGACTGTCTCCTAAAAGAAACTGTGCTTGATGATGTATTTCAGATGAATAAGTTTAATACTTTAGATTCTCTTTACTGGTACAACTCATATCAGGTGGTGAAAGCAATGGGTTCAGGGGAAGAATGAAAAATGCAATGGTGTGTCTGACTAAAAGCAAATAGGATCATATTTTGAAAACTCAGTATCATTCCTGTACCTTTTATCTTCTCCCACGAGCTTGATTACCCTAATCATTATGAGTGCAGGTGTAAGGTTTATTTTCAGCCAATAAGAGGGGTTTGTGAGAACTGTGAAAGTTGGAAGAGACCAAACCATATTATAGCAGTGGCAATAATGGAGAGATTCATGGATGGTGGTTGATCAAAGGCTTTGCAGCATCCTCTTGACATTTTACTGTGAATCATTCACTTTAGCACAGCAAGATTCTGTTGATTGAATATAATCCTTTCTTATGGTTTCTTCAATGTTATGATTCTGAATTATAGCAAAGAAAGTGAGAGGTAGCAATAGTGTTTTCCAATGTTATATTCTGCGCTCCCAATAGCTATTTTCTGCTTGATCAGTTTTTCTGATCAAATGCACTTTAGATAGTTTTAATAATGCAAGTTATATAACACCATAATTTTCAAGATGGTTATATCCATAAATAATTTACAAATTAACGCATTTTTAATTTTAGTTAAATTGTTAAATAGTATGTTTGATATTTCCATGTGATTTGCTTATCAAGGTAAACAGTCAGTAAAATCTTAGCCAGAGGTGCTTTGTCAGAATACCTTAGCCTGCTCCTTAACCACATTCCTTTCATTCCACTTCTCACATGCCAGAAATTTTATAAAGGTGTTAAAAATACCATTCCCTCATGTGGTAGATTTCTTGCTAAAATGGTGCAATTTTTTCCCTTTTCCTTATATCTATGAACCTTGCAATTTGACCATGAAGCCTTTCCCTGCAAGAATTGGAATCCTTTTCCACAACTTAAATATGTGCTGGTTTTGTGCCTTTTTTGGCCAAAAGAAAACAATGGAAGTGCCAGATCCTGGCATTGGCTCAAGAAATCTTGAGATTTCCTACTCACCCTTTTGGAACCATGCTGAGATTGCATGAGAGCAGGGTTAACCTAGCAGACTAGAGGATGAGAGACTACATGAAGGAAGGCTGACACTCCTTAGCCTACAGCCAGCCACACCCCAAACATGTGAGACAGAAGACCTTCTGTCAGGAAACTGCCTACCTGATCTGTAGCTTTCAGTAGATGTATGAATGAAGGCAGCCAAGACCAGATAACCTCTAGATGACCATCAGATTCATGAATAAAAATAGTAATTAGTGAATAAGTTTTTTGATGATTTATTACACAGCAATTGATAACTGTTTCATGGAGAATCTGGAGATTGTCAAGTTGAGATATTGCAAATCACATCTTTCTTTGCTAAATAATATGGAAATCCAGAGACATATTCACACAGCTTTGTTAGTTTTATTCAATTATTTAACAAATATTTAAATGATATTTTATGTAGTGCTCTAGGAACTTGGTTATGCTGCAACTGAATTTTAATGTGTTTCCTAATATGATTTACACTTTATTCATAAAATGACAATAATTTGAGAAACATTGATATTACAGAATCTTTGGAGAAACGGAAAAGAATGATGTTATTACATTTGTTGCTGAGACTTTGAAATATGACTTCTTATAATTTGAGAGAAATTATTTCATGATATAGTTATTGACGGTAAGTTTTAGATTCATGGTCCTAGTAGAGTTTTGTTCTATTCTCTCCATGTCCTCATTCTGTTAGGTTTCTAGGATCTCCCTTACTCTTTCAATTTCCTCTTCTGAGGTTCTCAGAAATGTAACCCCAGGAAGCTGAATAGTAGAGGGGACACATGAGCTATCAGACAGATGTTTCTTATGCTTGAAAATCATCTGGATTCATTGTTCTTCTGCATACAGAGAACCATTTTCTGGTTCCTTTAATAGACATATAGGCCCCAAACTTTCCTGTTTAAATGAAGATTTAATTTTCATAATGTAGCTGCTTTTCACCAACATTGGCTGTATCCAAGTTTGGAAAACTAGATATATTGTCGTGAACACCAAAGAGGACATGGTATTTATGCAATTTATTAAACTTTTCTTCAGCAAAAGTATGCATACAGGATTACTTATTAAATGTATTCAGTATAACATATTAGGGAATGAATAGAGTTTTCCCCGTTGTGTATGAAAATGTTGCTTTGCTCTATATTATTAGACAATTTTTAGGCAATTTTATCTGCCTAATCCAATTCTTTCATCAAAACTATCAGAAGTTTCAGTATAGTATGCTTGTTTTCCATGATTCTTGGGCATAAGAATGGAGGGTGAAAAACCATGGGTCAAGGTCAATTACTTTTCACTGCTACTGAATTATTTCTTTTTGAATTTACTGCTGGAATGATATGATCAAGTGCCATTTGGATATTGACTATCTGGAGAGAGGTAAATGTGTAGACAAGTGAATAGGCATCCATTTTCCCAAGCTCCTAATTATAATTATTAAAGTAACAGGAAACATTAGTAAAGGTTAACCAGCATTATTCATTAATTCATCTATTTTCCATTTATCCTCTTTTTGCTTTAATATGTACTCCTTTCCACTGCCAGGCACTCACATAGGTGCTGAACCATGTGAATTCTCTCAATGATATTGTGCTATTAGAATTTGCTTTCTTTTCCAGAGCACAGTATGTGATATTTATACTAAGCAATTTGAGAGCATTCCATTTTACCAGAAGGATTCATGGAACAATATATATTCTATGTTGAGAAAATTAGGTCACTTCTAATACTTTAGGGCTAACAAAGGTCCTTAATTCTTCTTCTGACCTGTTTTTAAAGTTTACTAGTATGGATATAAAATTATTTAATTATTGACTGGCAACATATCTTAGATTTTGACATGTGGAAATTGGGCAAAGAGCAATTACAACAGTCAAGTATTGAGTATGAGAGGCTGTGGCACATTTGAGTCCTCTTTCCACAGAACTGCTCAGTAGGACTGGCCATAAGCCACAACAGCTTTTTTGATAGACACTGCACAGGTTTCCCTCTGGAAATCAACCATGGCAAAATGATGCCAAAATGAACAGGAAAACAACTCATATTTAAAAAGAGATTAAATTTATTGAAAGAATTACTTAGATCAAAGAAGAAAAATTTAGCTACATTTTAAAAAATATTCATTGTAATCTTACACATAGAAGCAAAGAGAGATGACACCTGTAGTTCTTTCATGACTGTCTAGAGTTAGATTGTTGCTATTGTAGACAGGATGGGATGAACAAAACCAGCAGCAGAAAGCTTCACAAGTAGAAAAATTCCAGAATACTCAAGGGTTTTACTCTATTTTTCAATAGAATCCATATGGCCAGTATCTTCCATAGCAAGATAGGTGATATGGATAGTAGCCATATCCATAACCACCATAGCCAGGATAGCCCCAGCCATAGCCATAGCCACAGCCATAGCCATAGCCCAGGTCACCATAGCCATAGCCCAGTCCTCCACAGTAGTTGCCGTAATAGAGCATGGTGTCAGGAGTTGACTGTTTAAGTTCAGGAGAGGAAAAGATGTCTTGAATGTGAATATCACCATCTCTGCAAGTCCTTTTATACTTCCACTGTAGTGGGTGTGGCAAATAACAGGCAATGTTTCTCTCATTACAAATTATATTCCATAAACCACAAACACCACCACCACCAATTCCCTCAAAAATCTCTTATGTCATTGGGCATCTTGAAGCCTTCATAGCCAAGATTACTTTGTGTTATATCACAGTCAAGCCAGGTGCCTTGAATGGCACATTCTTGACTTGGTTTTATAGCTCATGCTCACTGAAAGCTTAATATTAAATTCCATGGTAGGAGTGCATGATAAAAGAATCTATGCAATCCACAAATGATTAAAAGTTTTTTTTGGTTTGCTAATATCCTCAATTTCTTTGACCCATTGGGGCTAGGAATTGACACTCTTTGGATTCTTGAAATTGCTTCAAGAGGTAGCTACATTTATTACCATCCTATTTACAGATGGGGCAACCAAAGACCAAAGAGATCAAGTAACTGGCTTAATATCACACATCTAAGAGTGGTAGAGTTAAGGTTTGAACCTAGAGATTAGAGTTCAGAAGTTTTACTCTTATCTACTATGTTCTAGTGGCTCCCCAGAAACTCATTGTTCTGTGAACATAAGTTTAGAGGGGTATTTGGCTTAGTCATTAAATTCAGTTCTAAGTTTAGTTGTTCTTTAAAAAATTTGACAATTATTAATATGGTTCTCCTAATCTGGGATATTTTGTCGAGAACTCCTTGTTTGTTGGTTAAATTCTACTAAGTTCCATGAGAATATGTCTTGGTCAGAAAATAAAGAATGCCTCCTTACCTTGGAGGCAGAGCACAAATAACCCAAATACCTTGAAGTTTAAGCATAATTATGTCATGAAAATGAGATTTCATAAATGAATTGAAATGAATTTCAGGACCTAAATTTGAAACCTTAGGGTTTATAGTAATGTGATAAAAAGAATTGTTGATGTAAGAGAGAAAGAATGGTCCAGTTTTTTCAAGTATGGTATTTTAGCATTTCAAATTATGAATTTTCTATCAGCAATCTCATTAAGCTCAATGATATCTTTCTCTTGACTTTAATAGCAAAATAACAGTGATATGAAAATGAGGAATATTTCTAAAGGGAAATACATAAATTTGGAGCAGAAGGAAATACAAGGTTATGTCAGACTATTATAACCTGTTGACTGTCAGCAAAAGAAGGTAAAGCTACTGGTTGATTGGAGCAGGTGAGGTAGTCTACTGCAAATGCTGTTTTCTGCCATAAAGATTAGTGATAAAAAGATAAATTGAAGATCTCATTTGAGTAGGGCTTTGAAAATGACAGAATTGTTTTTCATTGAATGATCCACAATTGGTTTAGATGTGCCAAATCAAAGCAAATCTTATAAGTGCCTCTGATGACATGCCCTAAGCCTGAAGTCAACAAATTATTCAGATGGGTTCTGAAATTACCCCATATAGTATGACAAGGATGGAGGGTACCACCAAAACTGATGGCATACACAAGGTCCTCTTTAGGGAGAATTGTCCAAACTGAAGTCTCCTACATTCCTTCTCTGTACAAGGACAACCTCAACAACCAAAACCATGGGTGGAAGTCACTAAAGAAAGAAGTACTGAGGACCATCGATGCTGTGGCTATGAAGACTTGAGCTGTGGCTATTTCTTTTGCTATGATTGTGGCTTCCGCAGACTGTGCTGTGGCTTTTGCTATGTCTACTGATTTTGGGGATGCCATGGGAGATCCTCACTCTACATCTGAACATCATTGACCAAATTTTCCATCACCTTAAGCAGAAACTCTGCACCCATTATGCAATAACATCCACTTTCCCCTATCCTCTGCTCCACGGTAAGATATGATAAACTATCCATCTTATGACTTTTCATATTTGAGGAAATTCACATAAGTCAAATTATAAAATATTTGCATTTTTCAGTCTGCCTTATCTCACTTCACATGCTGTCTTTAAGCTTCATGCATGTTGTAGTAAAAGTATCTTTTAATGAGATTTTACAGATATGTACATTCATCAAGCCTCACTACAGCTAGGATAATGAACATTTTCTACAATTCCTCGGGACCTATGCAGCCAAATTACCTCTATCCTTGGAACAGTGAACCACTAATATGTTTTCTCTTACTTTAGATGAATGTTTTGTTTATAGAATTAGAATTTAATAAATTAATAAATTTAACTTCCATTAAAGATGGTAATTACTTATAATGCTTTTGTGAATCATCTGTATTGTTGTATGTATTAGTAGACTTTACATTTATTGTTGAGTAATATTACTATATGTATATACCAAAATTGTTTGTTCATTGACCTGAAGGAATTTGGGCCTCTGCAATGTTTGTGATTATTATGAATAAAGCTACAATGAAACTTAACGTAGAAGTCTTTTATCTGAGCTTATGCTATCATTCCCTAATTAAGTATCTAGGTAAGGAATTTATGGGTCATAAAATAATTGCAATATTTTTATAAAAAATGCCACACTATATCAAATGGATTGGACAATTTTGCAGTTCCATCAGGAATGTATGAGAATCACAGTTGCTTCAGATGATGCTAGCAACTAATATTTTCCATCTTTTTAATTAGCCATTCTAATGCATGTTCTGTGGTTATTCAATGTTATTTTAATTTTCATTTCTGTGTTATCATTTTGTGAATTGATCCTTCCACCATTATAAAATGTTCCTATTTTGGCTATTGATGATTATTATATTAAAATCTATGTGGTTGTACATTAGTGTTAGTGCTCATTATTTGCCATTGGTAGCTTGTGTTATCATCCCTTTAATTTCAGCCATTTAATCCTCTTGTAATAGCATATAATGAGATTTTGTTTCGGTATGTACTTGAATTTTTTACTTTTACTATAATTATGATATCTTCTTTTTAATTTTATGAAATAACATATATTTGCATTGTATCTACAGCTCTGGATATTTAATTTTTGTTTCATCCATATTATTGAGGGTCTTTCTTTCATTATTTGCTTACATTTGATTAATCAAATATATTATCATAATTTTTATCCCTGTCTACTCTTCTTTTATAAATGTAATTATTATTCCCTCAGTGTTTATCCAAGTGATTTTAACAAGCATTCTTAAATTAATACTGTTAATTAAATATAATAAATTTAACTATTTCCTTGACAACTCTAGTACATTAGAATGCTACATTTCCATCCTGCAGTCATTTGTACAATAGTTGTCATGCATTTTAATTTTCTATATATTTTAAAACTTGAAATAAGATATTATCATTATTTTGTATGGCCAATATTCATTTTATTTTCCTATGAATTATTTTCTGGTGTATTTTATTTCTTTGTTGACATCCATGTTTCTGTCTTGATAATTTTCCTTCTTTAAGCATGTATTAGTTAGCCAAAAGGGGTGCTGATACAAAGTACCAGAACTTTGTTGGGTTTTACAAAGGGTATTTATTTGGGGTAGAAGTTTACAGTCACAAGGCCATAAAATGTCCAACTCAAGGTACCATAAGAGTTACTTTCTTACCCAAAGTCATTTGCCAAATGTTGAAGCAAGATGGTGGGTGATATCTGCGAGGGTTCAGCCTTCCTTCTTCTTCTTAAGGCTCCATGGTCTCAGCTTCCTCTGATCTCAGCTGTAGGCTGGCATAAGGCTTGTTTCATCTCTCAGGGCTTCTCAGCTGCTCTGTTCTCTCCGTCTGCAAACTATCAGACTCATCTCTCATTTAAGGGCCTCTGTCCTGTCTATGGAGCTGTCTCTCTTCTTCTTTATTCTTCTTCTTTGTGTGTCTACTTCTGTGTGAGAGTCTGTTTTATCAGCCTACCAAAGGGGCTGGGACTCAACACTGAGTCACACTCTAATGACATCAATGAATCAAAGCCCTAATCTTAATATAATTTAATCAGACATCTTAGCTGAATCTAATCCAATCAAAGGGTGATCACACCCAGAGGAACAGACCAGTTTACAAATGTAATCTCCATCTCTTTTTGGAATTCATAAACAATATCAAACTGCCACCCAGGATAACTGTACTATTTCCTTATAGTGTGGATCTGTTGGCAATGATGTCTCTATTTACTTGTCTGAAGATATCATTTCAGTTTCATTTTTTCAGTAATGTTAATGACTCCTAGTGCTCTAGGCTTATAGTTATCTACAATCCATTCTCAAAAGGTCATTAGATTTTCTTTGGGATTCCATTCCTTTTTTCTGTTTGTAAGTATGCTATTGATCTCATTATACTTTGTATGCATTATGTATATTTTATCTGGATGATTTTCCCATTTTCTATTTGCATTGCATTCAAAGCATTTGGAATATGAATATGTGTGATTTTAATTGTACTTTTCCTGCTTCACATTGCAGAGGTTTAGCATTTCTGAATTGATATTTATCATAAAGATATTTGGAAATAAGTTTGAATATTTTCTCTTACCAATTGATAGTTCCTCATCCTTTCTGATTGCTAGTATTTATATTTGCTATAAGAGCATTGAAATCTCTGCAAGGATGTTTCATGTCATAGTGTTTGATTTTTCATGGAGGCACAAAAAAAGTGCCAGGGACATCTTGGTATACAGAGTCCTCATCTGGGAAGAATGGTGTTTTGTGAAGGCAAATCGTTTAGTGGGGCCTACCTTAGTGCTGTAATTAAGATGAACCTTTGATCATACTGGATGGGATGTCCTTTTCTTACCATTCATCAATTTAGTTGATAGAGGCAAGATATGTACTGTGAACAAAAAGGAATCATACTTAATTGTTAAATTTTGTGAAACCCTTCATAAAATGAATAGTTGAAGTGAATATCTAAACTAATAAATAATATGGCTTTCAAAAATTTATGCCTGAGTTGCTGTAAATATTTTAGCAATAATTGCAGGTATTGAAGTGCAATTTTGTTATATTTTATTTAATATTTCTAAGATTGTTGATATCTGTCAAATCTAGTGCTCTTATAAGTGAGGCCAAAAGGGTTATCTTTATAATAGAATCTCAATCTTTCACCAAGAATTTAGAGTGCTAATTATAATTCAATAATATTTTCAAGCAATTATTATTGCCTTCTATTAATATTCTTCATGAGATGTGATTATCATTCGTTAAATGACAGTGTGAAAATTATGGAAATAGACTTTGTAAATAGTTTAACGACTTCAGGAGAAAAATATAATGTAAATTATTTTTCATAATTTGTGATAACAAATTACACACATAGTTATTTTAAAAATTAGTACATAAAATGGTGTCAAATGCTCCCTTGAACTTTAAGAAGTCTCAATAAAACAATTTGAGGATAAGTGTGGAAGTTGTTCACATATATATATTGACTGGATCCAGAGGGCTCCTAAGGTCTCTCGGTTTTCCTAGAAGTTCTGTAGTACAGGGTTCTCCCATGAACCTGGTCCAAGCAGAGGAATCATGAGTGCCATGGGCTGGGTCTTGGTCCTGCTCCATTCAACTGTGGTTGTCTGTAGCAACTTGTGAAGACAGGAAGACCTCCTTACTTATGTAAACTCTAGACTCTCTCCTAGAAGAAACTGCTTCATGATATATTTCAGATGAATAAGTTTAATATTTTAGATTCGCTTTACCAGTACAACTCGAACCAGGTGTTGGAAGTAAGGAGTTCATAGTGTGTCCAAGTGACTAGAACCAAATGAAATCACATTTTGAAAACCCCATACTATTTCGGTACCTTCTAGCCTCTGTCAGGAACTTGACTACCCTGAACACCTTGTATGGAGGTTTGAGGTTTACTGTCAGTCATTGATAGCTGTTTGTGAGAAATGTGGAAGTTGGAAGAGACTTATCCATAATTTTGCTGTGGCAGTAATCGAAAGATTCATGGATGTTTTCTGATATAAGGTTTTGTAACATCCTCTTGACATTTTCCTGAGTATCATACAACTCAGGACAGCAGGATTTTGCTGATTGAATGCCATCCTTCCCCATGGTGACTGAAATTTAGCAGATGGGTAAGTTACTTCAACATTAGTTTCTGACCTTATAATGGCTAGCAAGTACTATTTTTTGGCTTAAAGTATCTAGAATGATTCAGTTTCTGATCAAACACACTGTTGGATACATCTAATAATGCAGTTATATTTACATCATTTTTTAAGATGGATATATCCATAAATAATGTACAAATTAATTAATGCCTTTTATATTGAATTATATAGTTAAATATTGAGTTTGATATTTCCATAATGTCTGCTTTTCAAAGTTGACAACCATTAAAATCTTAGGTATAGTTAGTCAACACATGTTTATTAACCCTGCACCTGAACCATATTCCTTTCCTTATATTTGTTCTCATCTAGAAATTATTTGAATAAATTATAAATACCATTACCACATGTAGAAGACTGTTTGCTAAAATTGTGCAAATTTTTCCATTTCTTTATATCTATGACCCTTGCAATATGACTGTGAAGATATTCCCAACAAGGTGTAGAATCCTTTTCCAAGACTTGAGTGTGTGCTGGATTTGTGGCTTGTTTTGACCTAAAGAAGACAATTGAAGTGTCTGCCAGCTCCTAGCAGAGGTCTCATGAACTCTTGAAATTTTCTACTCTTTTCATATTCAGATTCCATAAGAAAACAGCATGCCTTGCAACCTAGAGGATAGGAATCTACGTGAAAGAAACCTGACACTCCTGAGCTTGAAGCCAGTCAAACACCAAACATGTGAGACAGCCCACCCTCTGTCATGAAGCTGCTTACCCGATCTGTACCTGTTGGTAGATGTATGGGTAAAGGCAGCCAAGCCCAGATAACATCTCTGAGATGATTTATTGCACAGCAATTGCTAACTGATACATAGAGTATCTTGAGATTTTAGGTGTTATATTGAAAACACATCTTTCTTTGGAAAAAATGTAATAATCAAGAGACACATTCTTACAAATTTGTCAGCTATATTCAGTCATTTAACTAATATGTAAATAATATTGTGTGCGGTGTTTTAAGAACTGGATTATGTGGCATCTTAATTTTAATTATTTCCTAATATGTCTGTTACTTCATTCATAATTGCAAGACTTAGAGAAATTTCAGAATATTATTAAGAAAAATGAAAAAAACATTGTTATTACTTTTGTTGCTGAGATTTTGAAATATGATTTATTATAATTTGGGGAAAATATTTCATGTTAAACCTATTAAAGCTATTTTCAATAGCTTTAAGAAATAAGAAATATATGTTTCATTAAGAAATATATGTTTGTCACTAGCAAATTACTGTATGGACACGGTTTTTGTAAGTACGAATAACGTCAAGTGTAGTCTTATATCAGGCATTGTACATATTGTATGAAAATGGTTATATTCATATTTCTGGAAAATATTATGAATTTTGAAAGTAAAATTACATACAGATAAACCAAAAAAACAAACAAACAAACAAACAAAAAAAACACTTTAGTTCACTGCAACCTAATTATTGGAATTTCATTTTTCCTATTAAATTTTGGTGGTTGACTCTGGAGGAAAGTTAGATTTAGTGGAAAAATGAGATTGTTTTCAAAGGAGATAGGAATAAAAAGACTTTAAGAACCACAGTGTAATTGAAGATGCAGTACCAGTTTCCCTTGACTAAATGACATGCCTTTATTCCTGACTATTATCCTGGGCAAAAATGAAAGGTAACGAACTAAGGATGAGCCAAAAAAAACAGTGTTCTAGGTGTTGAAATCTTGATTTTGAACTGAAAAGGTGAATTGGAAAGTCTTTGCTCAGAATCACATATCCAAATATGACAGCTCAAAACTAGATTGCCATAAAAATGTCAATAACAGAAAAATATAGAATTTTGATATGAAAGATGGCAATATTGTGTGAAAATATTATTATTATTATGAAATTGCTATGTGATGCCTGAGCTGCCACCTAATCAGGGTAGATATTAGCAATGACTGTATATGTACATACACATATACACAGCCAAATATGCTCAAAACATATTGAGCAAATAATATAAATGAAAATCCATAACAAAAGTATATTGAACATGAATTTATCATTCAATCATGTAAAAATTTTAATTAGTCTTTGAGCAGATGTGTAATGATAATGTATACAAGAAAAAAAAAAGGTTTTTTTTTTTTTTTTTTTATGAGCTATTCCAGATGATTTTGTTCAATTGTGATGAAACAACTCAAGCCTGGATGCTTTTAACTTGGTGAGTCTAGAATATGGTTGTCTATTTTTTAAAGATATAATTAGTGTGAAGATTCATGCAGACAGAGTTTATAAATCATGGGATAATGTGTCCAATATTCTGAATTATTTTATAAGTTCTTCACTTGAATCTATAGGACAAGTATCTTATGCAACAAATGGGAATAAGTAGCTGTATCTGCAGTTACCCTACCAAAATCACAACCTGTTCTATACCATATCCCCAAGCACCATAAACATGGCATGGGTCACATGTAGAAGCACATGCTGTAAGAAGTGGAAGGTTCAATTAAAGAGCAAGACGTCGGGTACCTGATTTTGAATGTCACTATCTTCACAGGGCATTCTATGAACAATCAAGAGGATTGGCAAACATAGACAATGTTGACCTCATATTTCAGAATGAATTGCAATCGAGATCGACATCAATCTCTTCTTTCAGATGTAAAGTGAATTTCTCAAGCCCACAGTTATTTATTTATGATGCCTGAGTTCTCACCATCTAGTCTGCAGCATTTAGTAAGAAGTTCTATTTATTTTGATAGTTCTGTTCTGTTTATGTGAATTCTATATAAGGGTACTTAAAATCTTTGATCCAGTTCCATGGAATTCCATGAGTATGCAAGACCTTATAGGTCTTTTTCAAGGCTCCATTTGATGAATGTGAATTTCCACTTAGTAAGATAAAACATGAGTTGTTAGGATAAGAAAGTTACTTGAAGTCACAGGAGTGTAAATTTCATGAACTTCTGTTATTGGAGGAAGGGATTACTCATGGGAAAATTTTTTCTCACTGATTTCTAGCAATGACTGATTAAAATCACATTTCTATCCCAATAGAAAGACACCTCTAATATGAACTTTATATTATATTTGCATGTATGACTTTGACCATATTTTTGGAGATTGTCCGTTTAACCATGCAGTTTATCATTTATTTACAAAGCCTTCTATTAATGTAAGAAGGTTCCACATATTCACAGACCTTACTATATTTGTTTCTGGAAACTGATGTTGTTTTATGTATTTATCTGTCACAGTGTGATCAAACCCCACTGGCCTATATATGGATAATGTGGATACTTTAAATCAGTGGCCTTTGTACACCTCTGTTCTCCACTCCTTTTCTTCCTTACCTTGCAAGGTTCTTAGAGTCTTCTTTAATCTTTAGAAATAACTGATTATTAGGTCTTTGTTATTTTAGGGAGAAGCTAATATTATATGAGGAGGAATCAATCAAATATGTACATATGGAAGGCCAGATTTAAATATTTGAGAAATATGTGGAGGAAAAAATGTTAGGAATAAAAAAGATAGATGTGATTGGCATATGAAAATTGGAGAAAGAGCAATTACAACAGTCAAATATTACGTATATGAGGCTATGAAACAACACACTAGAGTCCTCTTTCCAAAGAACTGACACATTGATTAGTCTTCTGAGCCCCATCAGCCTTTGGGATGGTAACTGCACACATTTTCCTTTTACAATCATCCACATGCAAAAATGATGGCAAAGAGAAGTTTCAGGAAAATGGCATCAATGTAGGTAGGCATTGCTCAGCTCTCTTGCAAAAAATCGGTGGAAAAAGGGAAAAACTTACCCAAGGTTGCTGCTTTGGGAATCTACAGACCAGGAGGTTACAGAGCATTGTCCAGGAGAGATCAAGACAAAGAGACAAAAAGGCCAAAGGAAAACTGTGAGTTGCTCGCCCCTGTGACTGGAAATGGCACGCATGTAAACCCCTCACTCAGAGCAAATAGCCTCCTTGGAATTCCTGACTCTCGCCAGCCGGCTGAGTAGGACGGAGTGCTTCCTGGGCAAAAGGTGGAGAGTGGTTTCTTTTTGGTGGTTTTGGCCACCTGAGCCCACTTTGAATCTCCAGGAGGACACCAGCCAGCACTGAGGTGGTTCCAGGGAGAGGGGAGGGGGGATCTGATCAGGCAGGCTGTCAACCCAGCTGCCCTGGGAGAGAGGAATTTGGTCTGGGAGGGAGGGAGACAGCCACCTAACTAGCCTGACCCCTGAAAACTGTTGGAAGTCAAACTTGCCTGAGGGAAACAGGGGCGGGAAGAGTCAGATAAACTTTCAGGAGCCTGTTTAACCTATAAAGCCACTGAAGCTCAGTGGAGGAATTCCTGCCTTGCATGTGGAGGGTCCCTGGTTTGAGACCTGGTACCTCCTAAGAAAAGGAATCCAGGGAGAGATCCACTGAGTTATTAGGCACATAGCTAGCACATTATGTTAGGGAATGTATAGACTGAGATTCGGTTGTTTTGTTTCATGTTTTTTTTTTGATTTGTTATTTTTTTTTCTTTTTCTTTTTCCTTTATTTTACTCACTAAAACTGAGTGCATCACCTGCGAAGGGCAAGCTGCAGGGTGATTAATTGTTGAGCACCAATAGCCTGAAAATGTCTCTAGGGACCTAAGAGGGAAGACTGCTTTTCCTGGGTTGTTTTTTGTTGTTGTCGTTTTGTTTCTTATTTGTCATCTTTTCCCTTTCTTTGTTTTCTTTTACTTATTTTTTCAATTTACTTTATTTCTTTTCTTTCCTTCATTTTTCTATCTTCTGACTGCTTTTGCTTTTCTTTCATTCCACCTCTTCTTGTTTGGTCTTCATTTTTTTCTTTTTCTCTTTCTTCCTTTCCCCCCCCCCCTTCTATTCTTTTCTCATCTGTCTGGCCTTTAGATTCATTCTATTTTTTTTTCTATTTTGTTTCTTGTTTTATTTTTTTTCTATTCCACCTTTTAAAAAAAATATTATTCCTTTGTAATTTTTAATGATTTTTTATTTGTATTACTTATTTTGTTTCCCAGCTCTTGTAAAGTTCCTCTTCTACCTTTTTTGTATTATTATTACTATTATTCTTTTTCTCCTATCTCTTTTCTTTTCTCTGGTCCTAATATTTTTTTTAAAGGAACACAACACCTGCAAAGGTATAGATTAAGAAGAACCAGTATCATAAAGGAATCTTACCACACACAAAGAAACAACAAAATGGTGCAAATTTTTCTTTTTCCCTTGTATTTATGAGTCTTGCATTATGACTGTGAAGCTTTTCCCAACAAGGAGTGGAACCCTCTTAAATGTGTGCTGGATTCATGGCTTTGGCCTAAAGAAAATGGTATTGCCAGCTCTTAGCAGAGACCTCAAGAAATCTTGAGTTTCTCTACTCACTCTATTGAAACCATTCTCAGATTCCATAAGGACAGTTATGGGGTAGCAACCTAGAGGATAAGAGACAATGTGAAGGAAGGCAGACATTCCTCAGGCAAACTCCAAACATGTAAACAGCTTACTTTTTGTCAAGAAGCTGCCTACCTGATCTGTAGCTGATGGTAGTTGCATGATTGAAGGCAGCCAAGATGAGATAACCTTTCAGAGGACTGCTTGCCATATGAGCAATATTAAGTATTAACAAGTACATAAGTTTTGAGATGATTTATTATACTGCAATTGCTAGCTAACACATTAAGTACCTTGAGGTGGAATATTTGGAAAACACTTCTTTTTGGGGAAAAAATATGGAAATAAAAAGACACATTCTCACATTTTTGTCATCTTTATTCAGTCATTTCACTAATATTTAAATGATATTATATGTGGTAGACTAGGACTGCCTTATGTAACATCTGAATTATAATGTATTTCCTAATACATTTGTTCCTTCAGTCATAAAATTTTACAATAATGCAAGAACTTAGGGAATTATACAATATTGGGAAAAATGGAAAAGAATTATGTTACTACATTTGTCATTGAGACTTCGAAATATGATTTCTTACAATTTGGGGAAAATATTTCATTTTAAACCTGTTGAAGATATTTTCAAGTAAGATATATATATGTCATGACCAAATTATTGCGTGGGCAAATCTTTTTCTAAGTAGGAATCATGTCAAATATAGTCATATATCAGACATTGTAAATATTATATTGATTTGCCTACATTTTTATTTCTGGAAAGCATTATAAATTTTGAAAATAAAATTTCAAACACATGGACCAAAAAACACTTCAACTCTTTGTAATCTCATTATTGGAATTTCATTTTTCCCATTAAATTTTGGTGGTTGACACCCGAAGGAAAGTTAGATTTGGTGAGGATATTATTTTTATTAAATTAAATTATGATGCATAAGCTGCCTCTTAATCAAGGTGGATATTAACAATGGCTATATGTGTACATTAATTCCCAAATTTTGAAGAATAATGTTTTCTCAGGCACTCATTGCCTCATGAAGGCAACAAAGCCAGAGCTTGAATTTCATTCTCTGTCTCTTTGCCTCTTTATTTCTCTGTCTCTGTCTCTCTCCTTGTCTCACATGCGCATACACATTCAAATATACACAAATCTGATTGAGAAAATAATGTAACTCAAAGTAAAACCCATTAGAAAAGCTTATTGAACATGAATTTATCAATTAATCATGCAAAAATTTTAATTAGACATTGAGTAGATGTGTAATGATAATGTATACAAGGAAAAACTGTTTATATTTTGTGAGATATTCCAGATGATTTTAGTCAATCAAAATGAAACATCTTAAGTCTGGTTGCTTTCAAGTCAGTGAGTCTGGGATACAATTGCCCATTTTTGAAGATATAATTAGTGTGAAGATTCATGCAGACCGAGTTTATGAACAATAGGATAATGAGTTCAATATTCTGAATTATTTTGGAAGTTCTTCAGTTGAAACCACAAAACAAGTACCTTATGCAGCAAAAGGGGCATCAGTAGCTGTATCTGCAGCTACCCTAACCACAACCACAACCATATGCTAGGGTACATAACCATAGCACAGGTCACTATAGTTGTTACTATAGTAGTGGAGGCTGTATGGAGTGAAGGTTCAATTGAAGAGCATGAAATCATTTTCCTGATTTGAATGTCACCATCTTCACAGGGCCTTTTAAGTATAGTCAATATTGGATGGGCAAACACAGACAATGTTGACCTCATGTTTTAGATTAACTTGAAATTGAGATCCACATGAATCTCTTCTTTCATTATGTGAAGTGAGTTTCTCAAACCCACAGTTATTTATTCATAATGCCTGAGTTCTCACCTTTTGTAAGATGTTTTTCTTTTTTTTTAAGTTCTTCTCAGTTTATGTGAATTCTGTGAAGGGTGTTTAATATCTTTGATCAGGTTACATGGAAATCCATGAGCATGCAAGAACTTATAGGTCTTTTTGCAAAGCTTCATTTGATGAATGTTAATTTCCACTCAATAATAAGATATGACATGAGTATTTTGGAGAGGAAAGTTGTACATGTACTGTTGCATTGGAAAGAGGGATTTACTCCTTGGGACTATCTTTCTCACTAATTTCAATGCTAATAAAAATACATCTCTAATTCACTATGAATTTTATATTAATTTTGTATGTATGTTTCTGATCATATTTTGGGAGGTTGACCATTTGGTCATGAAATTTACCATTTGTTTACATTCCTTCTATTAATGCATGAATGATCCACATATTCAGAGATTTTAATCTATTTGTCTGTAGAAACTGATGTCATTTTATGTATCTATCTGTCACAGTGTGATCAAACCCCACTGGCCTTGATATGGGTAATGAGGAAGGAAGTTCTAGTACACTTGTATTCTCTACCCTCATACCCTTTACACTGCTGGGTTCCTAGGGTCTCCTTTACACTTTCAATTTCCTGGTCATGAGTTCTAAGAGATGTACCCACAGATTAGCTGAATAGTAGCAGAGGGGATACAAATACAAGAGGACAGATGTTTCTTATGCTTGGTAATCAATTGGGTGCATTGTTATTGGTATACATAGAGAAAAGCTTTCTGTCTCTACTGACAGGCAAATAGTCTCCAAATTTGCCTGAAAAATAAAAATTTAATTTACATAATATAGCTGCTTTTCACCAACTTCTGCTGTATCCAATATTTTTTATTCCAAAGGAAGCCGTTGTATTTGTCATTTAATTATAACTTCCCGCAAGAATGGTATTCACACACCACCACCCACGAAATATGCTATTTATAACATATGAAGGTATTAATGGTGTTTTCCCCACTGTATAAAAAATGTAACATTTCTTTATAATATTAGGCAATTTTATCTAACCTATACAAGTTTTTCATAGAAACCATCAGAGTTTTCAAAACGGTATACTTGCTCTCCATGGGCAAAGTATGTATTTTGGCCTCATCTTAACTAAAAACATCTTCAAAGATTCAATTTGCAAGTTAGCTCACATAGACAGGATCAAGAGATAGGACATGAACATCTCTTTGGGGGGAACATAATCCACTTGTTAAAAAGCATTGTGTGATTTTTCATAAGTTAGAATTTTAACATATGAGCTAATGTTTTAGTATGCTCATGTTTGGGTGGTTGCATAGATATAAATCATAAAAAGAAACTATCATTTGGAAATAACTGGTTCTTAGGTATTTGGTTTTCTAGGGAGAAGCCGAAATGATATGAGGAGGAATCAATCAAATCTGTGCAGATGGAAGGTCAGAATTAAATGTTATGGGAGATATGTGGAAGGAAAATATTAGGAATAATAAAGATGGGTGTATTTGGCTTGTGAAAATTGGATAAAGGGCAATTACAACAGTCAAATATTGAGTATGACAAACTATGCTACAGCACAGTTGCATCTTCATTCCAAAGAACTGATTATCATGACTGGTCTTCTAAGTCACATCAGTTTTTGAGATAGTAACTGTGCTGTTATTTTCCTCCTACAATCATCCTTATTAAAAATTACAGCAAAAATAAACAAGAAAATACATCATATTTGGAAAGAGATTGAATTTATTGAAAATTTACTTATATATCAAAAGAAACACTTAACTGCACTTTAAAAAATATTCTTTATAACCTTGCCATTAAACCAAAGTGAGATGACAGGTTAGTTCTTTATGATATCTGAGAGTTAGATTGTTGCTCTTGTAGACACAGATGGGATGATCAAAACCAGTAGCAGATGCTTCACAAGAGAGCAAATTCAGAAGACTCTGGAGCCCTATTATACTTTTTAAAATAGAATCCATATGGCCAGCATCTCCCATAGCAAATGATGAGCCACAGCCATAACCACAGCCACAACCCAGGCCACCATAGCCATAGCCCAGTCCTCCACAGTAGGTGCCATAATAGACCATGGTGTAAGGAGTTTGGTTTAAGGAGTTGACTGTTCAAGCATGGGAGAGAATGAGATTGTACTGAATGTGACTATCACCAGCTCTGCAGGACCTTTTATACTTCCTCTGTGTAGTTGTGGAAAACCACGGCAATGTTGCATATATCACATATTATTTTTAATTATCCACAAACACCACCACAAAAAAATGCCTTATAAATCTCTCATATCGTTGGGCATCTTGATGCCTTCATAACCAATATACTGTGGTATTGTATCAAGATTTTCACAACCAAACCAGTTGCTTTGAATGACATATTCTTGAACTGGTTTTAAAGTTTTTGCCCACTGAAAGCGAAAATTTAAATTCGATGAAGCAAGTCTATGAACACAGAAACTATGCAATCCACAAATTATTCAATTTTTAAAAATTTGCTAATATCCACAATTTCCTTGACCCATTGTCAACTTGTAGATGACTTACTTTGGATTCTCAAAATTGCTTTGAGAGCTAGATATTAGTTTTTCCATTCTATTTACAGATGGGGCAACTGAAAGCCAAAGAGTTCAAAGAATAGGTTTAATATCAAACATCTAAAAGTAGCAGACTTAGATGTCAGCAGTCTATCATGAAGCTTAGTGACATATATATTTTTTTAATTTGTTGGGAACTACCAGTGATGTGTAAATGAAGAAGAGAACTTCTGTGTGAAGTTGGTATCAGAAGGAAACAGAAGGTTAAGTTAGACTAACATAACCTGTTGAAGGTCAACAAAAAGAAGGTAAAATTATTCGTGACTGGAGCAGGTCTTAGGTAGTCCACTGAAAATCCTTCTTTCTGCTGTAAAGATTGGTTTTAAAAGGATACTTCGAAGACTTGTTGTGAGTAGGGCTTTGAAGATGGGACAATTTTTTCTCATTAATGGCTCATAATTGATTCAGTAGTGGCTAAACAAAGCAAACCTCTTCAACGCTTCTGAGGCCACGCCCTAAAACCTGGACTCAACAAGTTACATATATAGTTCTTGCCAATTACTGATAGCATGACAAGTGTGGTAGGTCCCATTACACTAGGGCATGAAAAATGCCTTCTATAGGGATTATTGGGCAAACTGATGTCACATACACTGCTTCTGTACACAAGGACAACTTCAACAACCAAAACCATGTGTGGAGGCCACCAGAGAAAGTATTACGGGGCATGCAGCTAAGCATGCTGTGGCTACGGTGGCCTGGGCTGTGGCTATGGTTCTTGCTAAGGCTCTGGCTTCCACAGCCTGGGATGTTGTTCTGGCTTTGACTCTGGCTGTGGCTGCTACTGTTGAGGATGCCATGGGAGACTCTCACTCTACGCCTGAGCATCAGGATTCTCTTATTAGATTAGCATATGTTCTAAGCCTCACCCTTAAATGAAAATTATGCTACACACGGAGTCTCTTCTGTTATTTACCTATAAACTGAGCTACAAATTCCCTGTATTTGCTTCACAAGGAGAGAGGTTATATGACATTCCCATTGTTACTTCCTAATTCATCAGGATGTTGGTGTCACACACAGCAACTGCCTTAATGACCTTCCTGCATGATTTTCCTTTTTCTCTCATTATCTAATAAAGTTGTTTAATCTGGAAGAACATTGTGCCATTCATTCCAATAATTTAACCTGTAATATTATTTACCAAATGTTTTCTGTTTTTGTTTGCAGGAAAGATAACAATTGTTTTCTTTGCGAGATATTTTCTCTTACACTTTCTAGTCTCACATTTAAAAAAGCCAAAGTCAGTGTCTTAATAAAGAAACAGTTTTTTAAACTTCAATTTCCTTCTTTGCTACTGAGGAAATGTTGCCTCTTAAACTCTGTAAATCTCAATACTACATAATATATTATATATAATTTAGGTTAAGTGTTGCCTGGCACATGGAAATAAAGTAAAATTTAATTTCTCCAAACTTTCATATGTATGATGTGTGTTAAAGCACATGAATGCTCTTGTTATAACCTTCTATTTCGAATCTATTTTTAAGGATACAATTTTTATTAAAGTATAACCTATGGGCACTTTTATACTCATTTACTCTCAACTATGTCAGATGGACTATACTCACATCGGAGGTTTTGTTGGGGAGAGTTTGCTTCTAAGATCACATACTTGTTATCAGAATATCGTTCATTGCAGATATGTTTATGAGGGCCTCATTTTCTTGCTGAATACTGGCTGGAGACCCCTGCAAACTGTCCTCTGGACGACACTGCCAGTTCTAAGAAGTTACACATAAATCCTTGCTAAGTAGATATTCAAACATCTATCTATCTATCCATCCATCCATCCATCTATAATACCTTGCTGAAATTTTCCTGATCATTCTTTATTGGGAAGAAGCTCACCCCTTAGTAGGTTACTCAAAATGGGCTTGTGAGTGCAGAATTCCCTTCCTTCTTGTATATTGAAAACTGTTTTTGGTTTGGATTGGTACATGAAAGGCAGCTATGTTAGATATAAGCGCTTTGGTTAATGCACTAGCTCAACAAATTCTTAAAAGTACTTCTCCCTTTTGTTTCTCTTTAAATGTTATGTGTGAAAATTATATTTCAGCCAAATTATTTTCTTTTTATAAATAATTATTATTTTACCTGAAATCCTACAAAAATTTTTCTTTTGTTATTAATCTAATAATTTAATCAGATACATATTATAACCTATAGTTTTAGGTTTATATTTCCTGGCAACTGATGGGCACTTTCAATAAATAATTTCAGATCTCTTTTTTTCTGAAATGTTTTCTTGAGCTATAGTTTTATAAATATTAGCTCTGCTCCATTTCTTGGTTTTTCTTCTTCCAGGAGACGAATAAGATGAATGCATTTCTTTCTTTGTCTTTCATCGATTTCTACTCTTTTCTCTCTAGAGGTCATTGAACAAGAATTTATCATTTAATCATGCAAATGATATGAGCAAGTGTGGTTTAGACAAAATTGAGTCATTTGGATATTTGATGATCTGGAGAGAGATAAATATGTAGACGTGAATAGGCATTTTTTTTTACAGGCTTCAAATTATATGGTAATAAAATATCAGAAAACTTTAACCAAGTTTTGCCAGTCTTATTCAGTAATTCATTTATTTTCATTCATTCTTTTTAAAAAAAATCTACAAATCCTTACTACTGTCAGTCTTCTTGACTTATACAAGAGGAATATATTATCTCACAATTTTGGAAGCTTCAAGTCCAAAATCAAGGTGTTCTCTGGCCATGCATTCTCAGAAGTTTGTAGTTTTCTCGTAGGGCTAGCCAGCAATCCACAAGTTAATCCTCATGTCCAACACATGTTACTATTTCTCAGCTTTCCTCTTCTACTATTATGTCCAAATTTCCTCTGCTTATAGTCTCCAGTCACATTGGATTTAAGGCTACCCTGATTCAGTTTAGCTTCAGCTTAACTAATGCCATCTACAAAATCCTATTTACAAATGCAGTTTCACATCCACAGGCTGATTCAATTAGGCTCTATCTTAACTAATAAAATTGTCAAAGATAATATATTAATTCATTCACATGCACAGACCTGGAGTTAGGACTTAAACATGTCTTTGTGGGGAACATAATCCAATTGGTAACAAGTATTACATAACCTTTTTCATTATTTAAAAAAATAACATATGAGCATATGTTTTAATATGGTGATGTTTGGAGGGTTGCAGTGGTTATGATTTCAAAATAATGATTTCAAAAGAAAGTATCATTTAGAAATAATTGATTTCGGTCTTTGATTTGTTTAGGAAGAATGCAGAATTATATGAAGAGGAATCAATTAAATATGCAAACATGAAAGGTCAGATTTAAATGGTATGAGAAATATGTGGAGGTACAACAAATGTAAATTTAAAAGATGGATGTTTTTAGCGTGTGAAAATTGGAACAATTGCAATAACAACTGTCAAATATTGAGTATGAGAGACTATAAGACAAGACACTTGAATCCTCTTTCCAAAGAACTGATTGTTACGACTGGTCTTTTAAGCTATATCAGCCTTTTGGGAAAGTAATGCTATGCACAATTTTCCCGTATGCAGTCATTCACATATAAAAATGACAGTGAAATAAGCAAGAAAACTAATCATATTTCAAAAGGCATTGAATTTATTCAAAGTATTGCTTAGATATCAAAAGAAACAGCTGTACTTTAAAAAATATTCTTTTAATCTTGCACATAAAATCAGAGAGGTCATACCCTGTCATTCTTTCATGACATCCTAGAGTTAGATTTTTGCTATTGCAGACACTGGATAGGATGAAAAAAACCAACAGCAAGTGCTTCATAGGTGGACAAATCCATAAGTCTCAGGAGCTCTACTCTATTTTTTCAATAGAATCCATATGACCATTATTATCCATAGCAAGATGGGCAATAAGGATAGCAGACATATCCATTACCACTATAGCCATTTGATATTATTTATGAATTTCAAAAATAGATATTGGATTATGTTTGTGAACTGGTCTTTTCCTCTGTGCATATTAGATTATATTGAATTCAGAGGTTTCAATTTTATTTGATTAAATATTGATTAAGGCTTTGATTGGGCTATGTCAGTAGGAAGTTAAGTCCCCACCTTCTTCGTAGGCGAGGACTCACAGAGACCCTGGACCACAGAGAAAGGAGGTAGGAGTTTTGAGCTGGAGCCCCAGGAAGTAAACACACAGAGAAGCAGATAAATTAGACACAGCAGAGGCCCTGGGAAGAGAGACAAGCCATTCACCTGATAGTCTACAGCTGACCTTGTGGAGAGAAGAGAACATTTGAGCCCAGAGAGGAACTAGCCCTGGGAGAGAGACGAGACTTATCCTAGCCTACAGCTGATATTGGAAGAAGCTGGGACCAAGGAGCCAAGAGAGGAAGAGGAAGCTGAACCCTTGCAGATATCGGCAGCCATCTTGCTCCAACAAAGTCTAGCAACAGACTTTGGTGAGGGAAGTAACTTATGTTTTATGGCCTTGTAACTATAAGCTCTCCCAAATAAATACTCTTTATAAAAGTCAACAGATTTCTGGTACTTTGCATCAGCACCTCTTTGGCTGACTAATACATCCACTATAGCCATGACAGCCACAGCCATAGCCACAACCACAGCACTGCCATAGCCACAGCCCAGGTGACTATAACCATAGCCCAGACCTCCATAGTAGTTGCCATAATAGACCATGTTGTCAGGACTTGACTGTTCAAGTGTGGGAGAAGAAAAGATTGTCCAGAATATGAATATCATAATCCTTGCATGGCCTTTTATACTTCCTCTGTAGAAGGTGTGGCAACCATAGAACAATCCATAAAAAAGCTACTAGAATTAATAGACAAGTTCAGTAAAGTGGCAGGTTACAATATTAATATGCAAAAATGAATAGCATTTCTATACACTACTGATATGCAATCTGAGGAGGAATTCAGAAAAAAAATTCCGTTTATAATAACAACTAAAAAAATTAAATATTTAGGAATAAACTTAACCAAGGACATAAGGACCTGTATTGAGAAAACTACAAAACATTGCTAAAAGAAACTGAAGAAGACTTAAATAAATGGAAGACTATTCCGTGTTCGCAGATTGGAAGACTAAGGATCGTTAAAATGTCAATTCTACCCAAACTGATTTACAGATTCAATGCAATCCCAATAAAAATCCCAACGTATTTTTCTGCAGAAATTGAAAAGCCAATAATCAAATTTATTTGGAAGAGTAAGGGGCCCTGAATAGACAAAAATATCTTATAAAAGAAGAATGAAATTGGAGGACTGTCACTTCCTGACTTCAAAGCATTTTACTTAGCTACAGTGTTAAAAACAGCATGGTACTGGCATAAGGACAGACAGATTGACCAATGGAACCAAATTGAGAACTAAAAAATTGACCCTTACATCTACAATTAAGTGATTTTTGACAAGGCTGTCAAGCCCACCCAGCTGGGCCAGAAGAGTCTGTTCAACAAATTGCGCTGGGAGAACTGGATAGCCATATTCAAAAGAAAGAAAGAAGACCCCTATCTCACACCTTATACAAAAATTAACTAAAAATGTATCAAAGACCTAAACATAAAAGCAACAACCATAAATCTCCTAGAAGAAAATGTAGGAAAACATTTTCAAGATCTTGCGTTTATTTCTTAAACCTTACACCAGAAGCACGAACACCAAAAGAAAAAATAGATAAATGGGACCTCCTCAAAATTCAACACTTTTGAACCTTAAAGGACTTTGTCAAAATGGTGAAAAGACAGCTGACTCAATGGGAAAAATATTTGGTAATCTCTGATAAGGGTTTAATATCCATGATATATAAGAATATCATCAAACTCAACAATAAAAAGACAAAATATCTGATTAAGAAATGGGCAAAAGACTTGAAAAGACAACTGTCCAAAGAAGAAATACAAATGGTGAAGAAAGACATAAAAAAAGAAGTTCAGCATCACTAGTGATTAGGGAAATGCTAATCAAAGCCACAATGAGATATCACTTCACACTTACTAGACTGACTGCTGTTAAAAAGTCGGAAAACTGTGAATGTTGGAGAGGATGTGGAGAAATAGGAACACTTTTTCACAGATAGTGGGAATGTAGAATTGTACAGCCACTGTGGGGAACTGTTTGGCAGTTCCTAAGGAAGTTGAACATAGGTTTGCCATGGGTGCTGGCAAAACCATTGCTAGGTATATACCCAGAAGAACTGAGAGCAGTGACACGAATAGACATCTGCACACTGATGTTCATAGCAACATTATTCACAGCCAAAAGTTGGAAACAACCCAGATGTCCATCAATTGATTAATGGATAAACAAATTGTGGAGTATACACACGATGGAATATTATGCAACAGTAAATAGAAATGAAGTTGTGAAACATATGACAACATGCATGAACCTGGAGCACATTATGTTGAGTGAAGCAAGCCAGACACAAAAGGACAAACACGCATGATTGCCCTATTATGAATAAAATATATTATGTGAAATATAAGTATATTATGTGAAATATGAATATGGGTAGAATTGTATATAATAGATCTTTTTCTTTGAAGCTGAACATATGTAAGTTAATACTACAAAATATTAATATCAGAACAAAAAAAAACCAATTATACTAAGTGAAGGACACCAGACACAGAGTACTACATATTGTATGATTCCATTTATATAAAATGTAAATATAAATCAATTTATAAAGATGAAATTAGTTTAGTGATTATGTAGGTCTGAGGAAGGAATGCTAAAGGGTGTGGAGTCTTTTTTTTGGAGTCATGAAATTGTTCTAAAATTTTTGAGATGATGAATGCACAGCATTGTGATTATACTAAAAGCCATTGATTATACACTTTGGATAGATCATAGGAAATGTGAATGTATCTCAATAAATCTGCTTAATAAACAATAAATATTGCACAAGAATAGCCAGTAACAACAGCTATGTACAGCAGGGGAAACATAAAGAGATTGATAGGTGAGGAATTTTCTTGTTTGTTTGTCTATTTTTTGTTTATTATTATTATTGAAATAATGAAAATGCTTTAATAATGATTGAAATGAACACACAACTTTGTGATTATACCAAATACCATTGATTGCACACTTTGAATGAATTGTATGTTTTATTAATATGTATCAATAAACTTGATTTGTTTAAAAAAAAGCCCACAGGCAATATTGCCCTCATTACAATTTACTTTTACATTAACTACAAACACCACCACCAAGAAATCCTTCATTTATCTCTTATGTCATTGGGCATTGTGATGCCTTCATTGCCAAGATTACTGTGCTGTTGTACCAAGATTTTTACAATCAAACTAGGTTCCTTTAATGACACATTCTTGATCTTATTTTGAAGCTCTTTGTCATAGAAAGCTTAAGTTTAACTTCCACAATGGGAGTCTATGATGGCAGAATCTATGCAATCCATAAATGATTCCAATTCTTTTGGTTTGCTAATTTCCTCAATATCTTTGACTCATTGGACCTCTCTTTGGATTATCCAGATTGCTGTGAGAGGAGTCTACAGCTATTACCATACTATTTACAGATGGGGAAACAGAAAACCAAAGAGATTATTTACCATAACTCTTTCTCTACATTTTTTCCTGTGGATTTGAGTTACTCTCTGGTGCCATTTTCTTACTTTAATATAGCTCCAACCACCTTCTTTGTGTTTTTATTGGCAAATATTTTCCTGCTTCACATTGCAGAGCTTTAGCATTTCTGGGTTGATATTTATCATAAATATGTTTTGGAAATATGTTTGAATATTTTCTCTTACCATTTGATAATTCCTCATTCTTTCTGATTTAGAAGATTTTATATTTGGTATTACAACATTGAGATTCCTCAATGATGTGTCATTTTATAGTGTTGATTTTTCATGGAGTCACATAAATTGCTTGGGCCATTTTGGAATGCACAGCTTTCATCTTTGAAGAGTGGTACTTCATGAAGCCAGATCTTCCCTTAGAGGATCTACCTTAGTGTTGTATTAAAGATGATGATTTGAACATATTACATAAGATGTCTTTTTTTTATCCTTCATAGATTTAGTTGATAGATGCAACACAATATTGTAAAAACAAAAAGAAGCTCAAAAATTATTTAATTTTGTGAAACTCATCAGTTGAATAGTTGATTTAGAATACATTTCAGATGAATAAGCTTAATATTTTAGATTCTTTTTACTGGTACAACCCAAACGAAGTGGTGGAAGCAAGGAGTTCATGGGAAGAATAGGAAATACTATGTTGTGTCCAATTGACAAAAACCAAATGATATGACATTTTGAAAACTCAGTACCATTTCTGCACCTTCCTTCTTCTCGAAGGAACTTGATTATCATGAAGATCTGTATGTAAGTTTGAGGTTTACTTTCAGTCAATGAGAGCTTTTTGTGAGAAATGTGAAAGTTGGAAGAGATTTATCCATAATTTTGCTGTGGCAATAATGGAGGGATTTGTGAATTTTGGGTTGATATAAGATTTTGCAGCATCCTCTTGGCATTTTCCTGAATATCATACACCTCAGGACAGCAGGTTTCTTCTAATTGAACATCATCCTTTTCCATGGTTGTTGCAATTTTCTGATTCTGAAATCTAGCAGAGAATGTGAGTGTTAGTGAGGGTGTTTTCCAACATTAGCTTCTGTACTTCCACTGGCTATTAAGCACTATTTTCTGCTTAAAATATCCAGAATGTTTTCAATTTTTCTGATCAAAACTACTTTGATACATCTAATAATGCAGTTTATACCTGCAATATTTTTCAAGATGGGTATTTCTATGAAAAGATGCAAATTAATCAATGCATTTTATTCAGATAAATACTTAAATAGTAAGTTTGATATTTCCATGTGTTTTGCATTTTAATGTAGGCAATCAATAAAATTTTAGGCAGGGAAATTTTTCAGGGTGTGTTTTTTACCCTTGCACCTGAGCCACATTCCTTTCTTCACACTTGTACTTTTCTAGAAATTATTTGAAGAAATGAGTAATACCATTACTCATGTGGTAGGTTGCTTGCTAAAATGGGGCATTTTTTCCCTTTCCCTTGTATCTACGACTCTTGCAGTATGACTGTGAAACTTTTCCCAACAAGAGTAGAACCCTTTTCCACAACTTAAATGTGTACTGGATTTGTGGCTTGTTTTGGCTTAAAGAAGACAGTGGAAGTGCTATCTCTTAGCAGAGGCCTCAAGAAATCTTGAGAGTCTCTACACATTCTTTTGGAAACGTGCTCAGATTCTATAAGGATAGGCATGGCCTAACAACCCAGACAGTAAGAGACTATGTGAAGGAAAGCTTAGATTTCTCAGCCTAAAGCCAGCCAAACCCCAAACATGAAAGACAGCCCAACTTGTGTCAGAAAGCTCTATACCTGATCTGTAGCTGTTCGTAGATGTATGAATAAAGGCAGCCAGTCCAGATATCCAGATAACCTCTCAGATGACTGTTAACCACTTGAGCTATTTATTATGATAATATTTATTATTATAAATACTAACAAGTATGTAGGCTTTGAGATGATTTCTTTATACAGCAATTGCTAACTGATACATTGGGTATGTTGAGATTTTCAGGTGGAAGTTTTGGAAAAGATATTTTTTTTGGGGAAAAGCATCTAAATCAAGATCCACATTCTAACAATTTTGTCAGCTTTATTCAATCATTTAACTCATATTTAAGTGATATTATGTGTAGTGTTCTAGGAACCAGATTATGTTTGAAATTCTTTTATGCATTCCAAAAAGAAAAAGATTATGTTTTTGAACTAATCCATTTCTGTGGGTGTGGGGACCTTTTGACTGAACTATGTCAGTGATATGTGATGCAGGTTGGGTTTCCGCCCTCTTGCTGGGCCTGATATAAATGGAGACACAGAGGAAGAGACACACAGGAAAAGGGAACTTTGCCATTTTTGATCCTGCCATGTGAGAAAGGACTTGAGAATTGCTAGCAGCCAAAGCTTAAGCACCAAGTCCTCAAGAGGCTGGGCCTATGGAGCAGCTCAAGGTTGAAGAAATGAGCACCAGGAGCTGGGTTCTGCGAGGTGATGAGCTTGGAGGGAAAGGAAGGGACCTAGGCAGCGATTGGCCACCATACAGTGTCACCATGTGGCAGCATGCCAGGATCACCATCAGCTGACTATGGTGAAAAAGCCTCACTAATGGTGCCTTGATTTGAACATTTCACAGACTGTTTACTATAAGCTTTTACCCTAAATAAATTCCCATGATAAAAGCCAGCCCATTTCTGGTACATTGCCTCAGCAGTCCTGTGGCAATCTAAGACTGAAATTGGTACCAGGAGAGTGGGTTCATGTTGCTTGCAATTACCAAAAATTTTGGAACAGTTTTATAAATGGGTAAGGGATATTTTGGGGGGAATATGTGAGATGTTGGACAAAGAATGCCTAGATTGCTCTGTAGGGACTGATGATAAGAATACAGATGCTAAAAATAATTCTGAAAAGGACTTAGAAATGATGAATGTGTTATTGGAAACTGGAGGAAAGGTGATCTTTGTTTTAAGGTGGCAGAGATTTGTCTCCTGATGTTAGATGGAAAGTAAAATTTGAAAATGACAAGCTTGGACATTTAGCTGAGGAGATTTCCAAACTAAATGTCGAAAATGCTGCCTGGCTTGTCTTTGCTTCTTATAACAAAATGTGAGAGGACAGGGATAAGCTAAGAACTGAATTTCTGGGCACAAAGAAACCAGAAATTGATGGTTTGGGAAATTCTAAGCTTCCATGTTAGGACATGCTGCATATCTTAATTTTAATGTATTTCATAATAGGTCTGTCTTTTCACTCATAAAATTATTATAAAATGAAAATAAGTTAAGCACTTCAAGAAATAATACAATATTGGGAAAATGAAAAAATATGATATTATTACATTTGTTGCTGGGACGATGAAATGTAATTTCTTATAATTTGGAGAAAATATTTCATGTTAAAGCTATTCTAAGATATTTATAAATAAGAAATAAATGTTTGTCACTACCAAATTATTGCATGGGTAAATCTTTTGGAAAGTAGGAATCACGTCAAATGTAGTCATTTACCAGGCATTGTAATTATTGTACAAAATTGCCTACATTCTTATTTTTGGAAAATATTATAAATTTTGAAAGTAAAATTGCATACACATGGACCAATAAACACTTCAACTCATTGTAATGTCAATATTGGAATTTCATTTTTCCCATTAAATTTTGGTGGTTGACACTGGAGGAAAGTTAGCTTTAGTTGAAAAATGAAATTTTATGTTTTCATAGGAGAAAGAAAAGATTTTAATAACCACAGTGTGACTGAGGATGCAAAACCAGTTTCTCTTGACCTTTTGACATGCCTTTATCTCGGAATAATTTCCTGGGCTATAATCACAGGCAAATGAACTAAGTTTGGCCTGAAGACAGTGTTCTAGGTGCTGAAATCTTGGTTTTAAACTACGAAGGTGAGGTGGAAAGCATATGCTCAGAACACAGTTCTAAATATTACAGCTCAACAGTGATGTAATACAAATGTCAATAACAATCTGGAATGTAGCAAAGAAAAATGGCAATATTTTTGTGGAAATATTAATTTTTATAAAATTAAAGTATTATGCCTAAACTGCTACCCAATCAGGGTGGATATGAGCAATGGCTATAGAGACATTAATTCCTGATCTTTTAAAGAGTTTTGTTTTCTCAGGCACTCATTACCTCGGGAAAGCAAACAAAGCCATTACTTGGATTTCATTCTTCCTGTCTCTCTCTCACTCATATACACAACCAAATATTCTCAAACCCGATGAAAAAAAATAATGTAAATTAAAAGCCATAAAAAAGTTTATGAAACGTGAATTTATCATTTAATCATGCAAACATTTTTAATTAGGTTTGAGCAGATGTATACTCATAATGTATACAAAGACAAATGTTTATTTTTTTGTGTGAGATATTCCAGACGATTTTGGTCAATCAAGATGAAACATCTCAAGTCTGGATGCTTTCTGCTCAGTGAGTCTGGGATATGATTGCCCATTTTGGAAGATATAATTAATGTGAAGATTCATGCAGACAGAGTTTATGAAACATAGTTTAATGAGTCCAATATTCTAAATTGTTTTAGAAGTTCTTCAGTACAATCCTTATAACCAATGTCTGTTCAGCAAGATGAATAGCACAGCTAACCTGATGGTGTAAATATATCATGTATTTTCTTTTTATACTGTGCATTTTTAAACATTTATATGTTTTATTCCATTTGGAATTAATTTTGTATATGTGACATGGGCAGGGACCAAATTTTATTTATGTTTCTTATAAGGAAACTCAGCTTCCAGTACCTTTATCCACTTTTATGCAGTTACTATTCACTAAGTTCCCATTTATATGGATTTATTTATAGCTCTATTTTCCCCCTTCTTTTTTCTTTTTTCATTAGAGAAGTTGTGTGTTTACAAAATAACTGTGCATGCCCTGCAGGAGTCCCATACATCACCCCATGACAAAAACTTTGCATTTTTGTGGAACATTTGTTAAAAATGATGAAAGAACATCATCAAAATATTATTGTTACGATAGTGCTTACATTTGGTGGATATCCCCCACAAGTCCCCCAATTATTAACACCATGCATTAGCATTGTATATTTGTTATAGTTTATGAGAGAACATTCCCACAGTCTATTATCTGCCACAGGATTCACTGTGTCATACAGTCCCATGCCTTGTACAATCTATCCAAAGTATACACACAGTGGCTCTGAGTTGCAATACAGAATTGTGCTGTCACCACTTCAGCCAATTTTAGAGCATTTTAATTACTGCAAAAGAAAAAATCCTTTACCTCCTTATATACCTCTATTGTTGACCATTAGAATTGATATAGTATCTTTTTTACCACTGGTACAAAAATACTACAATATTAATATTATTGCCCATAAATCACATTAGTTGTATATTTTCCATGTATCACCAAATTCTTAACCCCTTTTAATAGAAGAATATTTTTTTGCATTTGTTCCATTAACCACAATCCTCATCCACCACCAATATTTCTATATTAAACAGTCCCTAGATTATGTCTAGCTTCCTTTCGATTGACATTTACATCCTTAGAATTCCACTTTGAGCCACAATCACATTTATAAATTAGCAGTGTTAGTTATACTCACTAAAATAACTCTATCCATTTGCATACTTGTACAATAAATCTTGTTAAAAATTCTATATACACTAAGCATCAGCAATCCTTTCACAACACACATTCTATATCCAATTTACTCTATTGTTTAACTCCATGAGTTTACTTAATATATTTAGTTCATATTAGTGAGACCATACAAAATTTTCCTTTTGTGTCTGGCTTATTTCACTCAACATAATGTCCTCAAGATTCATCCATGTTGTTATATGCATCCTGACTTCATATCTTCTTACAGCTGAATAGTATTCCATTGAATGTATATACCACATTTCACTTTCAATCTGGTTATGTCTTTATATCTGAGGATGAGTTTCTTGTAGGCAGCATATAGATGGCTCATATTTTTTATGCTTTCTGTCGGTCTGTGTCTTTTGATTGGGGAATTCCATCCATTAACATTCAAAGTTATTACTGTAAAGGCTTTACTTATTTTGTCCATTTTACCTTTTGCTTTCTGTTTTCATATCTTACTATTTTCTGTATTTTTACCTTTTAAGTTACTCTTACCAAAAATCTTTATTTCTACATTCTTCTTCAAGGCTCTCACACTCATTATTTTCCTTTCAGGCTGTAGCAACCCTTTTAGTATCTCTTGTAAATCTGACCTTTTGGTAACATACTCTTTCAGTTTTTGTTTATCTGTGAAGACTTTAAACTCACCCTCATTTTTGAAGGACAGTTTTGCCAGATAAAGAATTCTTGGCTGGCAGTTTTCCTCTTTTAGTACCTTAAACACATCGTACCACTTTCTTTTCACCTCCATGATATCTGATGAGAGATCAACACTTACTCTTATTGAGGTTCCCTTGTATGTGATGCATTACTTTTCTTTTGCTGCTTTTAGAACCTCTCTTTATCTCTGGTATTTGTCATTCTGAATAGTAGGTGTCTCAGAATAGGTTTATTCAGATTTATTTATTTATTTTTAGCAGTATTATTGAGATATATTCACTGGCCATATAACCCATCCAAGTGTACAATCAATGGCTTTTAGTATAATCAGAGTGTTGTGATTCAAACTATTCACCTCTATAATTTCTTACACTGCTTTCATTGTTTCAAGTTGGTTTTGCCTGGAAGGCATTTTCTGGGCAGATGGCTCTGCCAGAGAGTACTTTCCCCTGTTAGTCTTTCCCAGCCAAAACAGGGCAAGGGATCCATGAAGACAGCACATACCAGTTCCAAAAAACCCTGGGTAGGGGATCAGAAATTGCTAAGCTTCTTCCATGGCTCCTCACAGATGATATTCTTGGCCTTCCCAGCAAATGCAGCCTTTACACTAACTGTACCCTGGATCTCTGAGGAAGCATAGCATTTTTAAGTGTCCTCCACCTACCATTTGCCCAGCGTGGTTTGGAACAATGGCCCCCATAGATCTGATGTCACTAATGAAAAACCATGATTAGTGATCAGCTATGTCCACCGCTTTTCTTGGAGAGGATGAATTTTACATCTCATTATGTCATCAGTGAGCAGGCCAGGAGCTGGACTCCATGGCAACCTGCCAGGAGAGTGGAGGGTGGGCACTGAAAGCCACTGTGGGGAGACAGCAATGTACAACTTTTTGCCTTTTTAAAATCATCCTCTTTCTGCCTCTCTTCCCTGGATGTCTTACAGTGTTCTTCTGGCCTCTGGAGTTTCAAAATAGTCATTTCATGCAGATCCTGCCCGTTCAATTGTTGTTTTGGTGGAAAAACTGAATCCTGGAGCTCCCACTCCACCAACCTCTCACAATCCCTATGGATTCTTTTCTGGTACATTTCACCCCTTTGCAGATATCCAGTTCTCTGTCTTTATCATTTTCCTTCTTTCAGCATAACTTTACTATTACTTTCACTGGAACTCTGTGGGCAATGAGTTCACTCAAATCTTTACTTGTCTGAAGACCACATTTCAGTTTCATTTTTAGTGATATTATTGCTTATATAGGAATCTAAACTAAGTTATTTACAATTCATCCTCAAAACGTCATTAGATTTTCTTTTGGATTCCATCATTTTCATCTCTTTGGAAGTATGCTGTTAGTATCAGTATGTTTTATATGCATTGTATGCATTTTCTCTGGCTGTTTTAGTGATTTTTCACTTTGCTTTCAATTCAAAGCATTTGGAGTATGAATATGAGTGTTTTTAATTGTGTTTTTCTTGCATGACATTGCAGAGCTATTAGTATTTGTGAGTTGATATTTATCATCAACATTCAATTTGGAAGAATGTTTGAATATTTACTCTTACCAGTTGATTATTCCTCATTCTCTGGATTTGTAGGATTTATATTTAATATTATTACAGCATTAAAATTGCTGAAATTATGTTATATCAAAGTGTTTGGTTTCTTATTGATTTCCACGTAATGATTGTGCCATTTGGATTTCCTCAGCTCTCATCTGTGAATAATGGTGTTTTATGAAGGCTGATTTTTTGTTTGAAGGGAGTACTTCATTGTTTTATGAGGATGAACATTAGAACATACTAGATGAGTTGTCCTTTTCTTACCCTTAATGAATTTAGCTGATACAGAGAAGACATTGTGTGAACAAAAAGGGAGCACAACAAATTGTTTAATTCATTAAATCACAGCATCAGATGATAGTTGTAGAGCATCACTAAAATAATAAATAATATGACCTTTAAAAATGCATCCTTCAGTTGATGTAAATATTTTATCACGTTTTGAAGTGCAATTTTTTATATTTTATTTAAAGATTATAAAGATTGTTTATATCTGTCAAATTGAATGCTCTTATAAGAGAGGCCAAAAGATTTAACCATGTACTTGAATAAAAATCCATCGACAAATGTTTAATCCTACTATATCCAGTGATATTTCAAGCAATCTATTTTTGCTGCCAGTTAATATTCTTCATGGGATCTCATTCATTAAATGATATTGTGAAAATTATGAAAAAAGAACTTTTTAGAAAGTTTAAGCATTTCAGGGTAAAATATCATTTAAATATTTTAATGTATAATTAATTAAAACCATTTTTCATAATTTGGGTAACAAATTCATGGTGTTAGACATTGTGAGCTTCTCAAAATAAGTTATTGAACTTTGTTTTCAGTTTGGTTATATATGTTGTTCTTTTGTAATATCACTGGCAAAACTGACATATCAAACATGAATAGGTATATGCTCATCTTCTGATAAAATGCATTAAAATTTCTGAAAAAAAAAACAACCCAATAAAAACATCATCTAGTCCAAATGAGAATTTACCAGATAAATATCCTATAGAAAAATTCCATTTCCTAGTGTATTTGGGGTGGGGGGGGCAAGTTGAATTGAAGTAAGATAGAAAATAAATTTTTGTGACTTCAAGGGAAAATATGAATTACAAAATGAATAATCTAATGATATAAGAGGGAAATGAGTGATTTAGTGTGTTGAACTTTTTGTGTTTAATGTGAAAATCAACCTTTCCTGTTACTTTCCTGGACTAGAATATCAGGCAGGTCTCACTTTCAAGCAGCCTCTGAAAGGTGTGCTATTCCTACCACCTCAGAGAATCTGTTCTGCTCCACTGTTCCCAAATTTGCATTTAATGATATTATTCTGACAGATTTAAATAAGCCACAGTGGGATTGCTTATCCCTTGGGAATCTGCAAACACAGGGCTGTTTTTCCCTCTATGAGTGTTCTTCCAGCACATCACTGCACCAAAAACAAAGGTATAACTTGCTGAATGTGGTAATAGGGAAAAGTGCTATTGAGCAAAACTAATTTAAATTTGTAGCATTAAAACAAGATCCTTTGTGATCAGACAGAAGAAACTGTGTCTGAAGAATCACAAAAGATCCTTAACTTTCTCTTCTCACTGTCATCTCAAGAATACACAGGAGAAAATGTCATATTATTTATTTCTCTCATATTTTCTCCTTTCCTGCTGCATTTCCCCATGTATCAACACATTCACACACAAATGATGGAGATAGATCAATGTAAAAGAAATGAATAAGTATTTTCAACGAGAGCCGTGTTTATTCAAATCAATTTAAAGTTTCTCATGTAATGTTGGTCATCAAAAATGTAGTAAACTTTTGAAAGTAATAAAATAACAAAGGTAAAGCTTTTTTTTTTAAAAAAATGGGAAATATTCCAAATAATTTCAGTGACTCTAAATGAGCCTTGTAGAAATTAATCTTTTTCTCCTAATATACAGGGATAAAATTGACATTATATAAAAGATGAAGTAATTATTCATTTGAAAAAAAAAACAGAAAGAATAAGGAAGTATCCAATAGACTGTGTTTCTCTGGAAGTTTCTCAATATAATCTACTGGTCCAGTGTCTACCACAGCAAGATGGTTGTTGGTAGCTATAGGCATTCCTGCCATCCCTGCAGCCCTAGCCACAGCCCAAGCTCCATAACAGCTGCCATAGCAGCATGTTGCAGTCACTATTCTTCTAGATCCCAAATTATCAATAATTGGCTGGTGGGAAACTTTAAAACTTGGCTTTTCTATATTTGGGACAATATTCTTATTGTGCTTTTTATAAATTCCTTCATTTCTGACATTACAATATTCTTCAAGCCCACCTTTTATATTTCTTGAATTTGATGCTGAATCACCCAATTTTAAAAAGAACTCTTGATATTTAGAGACTAAAGTCTGGGTAATTATGGTGTTCATTGCTTCTGCATCATGATTTCTATAGTTTTCTCAAAGGACATACATACATATATACCTTTAAGTAAACATCAGGGTAAAATTCCTTAGTTCAAATGACACTCTCAATTCAATAGAACTTCTGCTTAAGGCTTTTCATTTCAAAGTCACCTTTAATTCATTTTATGATGAAAGCTTGGTTTTTGAGATTAATTTAAATTATAATTTATTTGATACTTCTCTTTGACTCTGTCTCTGTCTTTCTGTCTCTATCTTTTTCTCCATCTCTCTGTGAAAGTATATATTTATATATGCACATAGATAATTATAAATAATAAGATAAACTGACTATACTATGACTTTTTTCTTTCATTTTGTCATTAGGATATATCAGACTAAAATGTAAAAGCAAAATATTGTGTTTAAAATTATTTTGGCTCATTATTTTACATGTCATCATGTGGAAACACAGTGAGGCTAGTATACTTCAGTTTACTTATGAAAATTCCATAGTAATTTTAAATTTAATTTTCATATATTGAAAATATGGATGTGAGTATAAATTAAAAATATGCCACAAAGTTCATTCGACTTTGATTACATTACATCATATACATTACATTATTGATATTTACACCAATGTGGATACACACTCTTCTCCACTTGCTACTTTCACTTAGCAGTTTTCTTGGATACAGTTCAATCACAGTATATAGAATTGTTTCTCATTCCTTTATGGGGTTGCCAAGTGCTCTTGTGACAATTATCTACTGAAAGATAATAAGGCACTCTGAAAGTTGATAGCTTAAAATAACACTCATTTATTGATCTTCATGAATATACGTCAGATCTGATTATCCAGGTCAGGTTCAACTGATTTATAGTGGTCTTTCCCTCTTTTTCCTTTTTTTCTTGGAGCTAATTGGACTAGAATAAACTTGGCTGGGTTGGCTCAGCTCTCTTCCACTGAGTAGGGTATGATGGGTATGTTCTAAATGTACAGGTACATGACAGAAAATTATAATCACTTTTTAAAGATTTATGCACATCAAATTGCTTACATCCCAATTACCAAAGCAAGTCATACATATCAGTCCATAGTAGAGGGATGAAACCAACTGTCCCACTAAAAGACGGAGGTGAGAGATTGGGGACATCCATGCAATCAATCTAACACAACTGCACTATGTAAGTGTTATGAATTTTATTCAAAATTAAAGTGTTTTCTCCAGGTTGTTTTTTCCTCTTTTGGACAAAGAAGGAAGCACTACTGTCTTTGTGCACAAGAAATCAGTCCTGATCACCTACAGCATCAAGGATTGGTTCTATGTACAAATGTTAAACAGGAATATGATTGGAATTGAGAGTCCTCAATGGGTGGCTCTGAGTGCTTCCATGTCATGAGATAGTGAGGAATTGGTAACTGCAGTATCATGGCTTTTAAGTTCTAAGGACTAGGATATCAGACCCACAGATTGAAGGTCTGTGTTACCTACCAAGTAAGGAACCTAGACTAATTGAGATGTTGGTTGAGGGAAATCTAAAATGGTGGGCTAGTGTCTCTCACTTCTTATGGAAACACCTGCTTAATAAAAACCTGCACAGAAGTCCTGGACTCACTCTTTAATTTCAGAGAAATTAAGCCCAGACCCTGATTTTCAGTAATGTGTGAAATCTGCTTATTCTAATACCCACTTGTCTTAGTTTGCCAAAGGCTGCCAATGCAATATACCAGAAATGGATTGGCTTTTATAGTGGGGATTATATTAAAGGAAAATCTTACACAGTTCCAAGGCCATGAAAATGTCCAAAACAAGGCACCATCATTGATGCTTACTCACCAAAGGTCGATTGCCAGTTGGATCCTGGAGTCCTGTCATGTGGCAAGGCAAGATGGCAGCTGATCTCTAGAATCCTCTCTCCCATCTGGCAGGGTCAAAATGGCTCTCTTTGTGTATTTCTGCTTCCAGTTCTCAGTTTATATAAAACCTGGCAGGAAGATGGAGACCCAACCTTGGTCACACTTCACTGATGCAGTCTAATCAAAGGGCCCAACATTCATAAGAATGGATTAGTTTAAGAACCTGATCTCTTCTGGGATTCACAACAAAACTTCACACTGTACACTCCACCCCCTGAATCCCAAAATATGTTCTTTCCATATCCAAATACATTTATTATATCACAAGATTTCAAAAAGCCTTCAATAATTTCAATAACAATATAAAGTACAAAAAATCAGATCAAAATCAGTTATAGGAATGCAGTCTATCTTGGGTCAAAATTCCCCTCCAGCTATAGGCCTGTGAAACTTAGAAAACAAGTTATCTGCTTTCAATATACAAAGGATAGACAGGTGTAGGATAAACATTTGCATTACCATAGGGAGAAACTGGAAGGAAAATAGGCATCATGGCTCCCAAACAGTTCTGAAAACCTGCAGGGCACACACCATTAGATTTCAAAGTCTGGGAGTCATCTACAGAACCATGTTTTTTTTTTCTCCTTGGGGCCTAATGGGGTCCCACCCCTTTGTCTTCTTGGTTCCACCCTCATGAATCATCTAGGTAGTGGCCTAGCTCTAGGTCTCACCCTCCATGAACACTAAGGTGATGGCCACAATCTCCTCAATCTCTGGGGAACTGTCCCAACCTGCTTAGAAAAGTGAGGTGGTGGCCTAACTCTCCCTAAACTTTGGGGAATGTGCCCCCGCCTCCCGGGTAGCCTGGGGCAGCTGAACTCTTTCTGAACAACCAGGTGGAAGGCCTGTCTCCCCCAAGCCCTGGGGTATAATCATCCCTTCTGTACACGTTTGGGGTCCCTCTCTTGACCAGAGAAGATGTCTTAAGTCCAGCACTCAGTTTCCACAGTTTTCATATGAAGTGGTTTGCCCTCAATTTCTTCTTTTCCTGTCCCTTTTAGTCCAGGCTGAGAGTGATTCATTCATAAGATCTCACAAAATCTTGCTGGTTTCCCATGCAGGAAACTGGGGTCCAAACTCTCAGACAGTTAGACTTTCCCAAGTCCTTTCTGGATGACTGCATTTCCAATCCTGACTTGCAAGAAAAAGGCTGCCTAGCTCCAAGTTCAGTTAAGTCCTCACATGGGGTATATTCTCTGGGCACTTCTTTTCTGAAAGCTCAGAATTTCCCAAATCATCAATTTCTGGTTTCTTTATGCCCAGAAGTTCAGTTCTAAGCTTATTCCTTTCCTCTTGCATTTTTCTATAAGCTGCAAGAAGAAGCCATGCCATGCTTTCCACATTTAGTTTGGAAATCTCCTCAGCTAAATATCTAAGCTTGTCCCTTTCAAATTCAGACCTCCAACTAATATCAGGAGTCAATTTTGCCAAGTTCTCTGCAACTTTAAAGCTTCCAGACATCATTTCTGATTAAGGCCTTATCAGAAGTACCTTTAGCATCCTTATTTTTACCAGCAATCTCTTCAAAGTGATCTAGGCCTTTTTTGCCAAGCATTTCACAATTTCAGAATCTTCCCCTTACCAATTTATAAAACCATTCTGATATGTTTGGTAATTGCAAGTAGCAGCATCCCACTCCCTCAGTACAAATTTCTGTCTTAATTTACCAAAAGCTACCAATGCAACATACCAGAAATTGGTTGGCCTTTATAACGGGAATTTTATTAGGGGGAAATCTTACAGTTCCAAGGCCACAAAAATGTCCAAATCAAGACACCATCAGAGATGCATCCTCATGAAAAGCTGGCTATTCTACAGATCCTGGAGTCCTGCCATGTGGCAAGTTGGTGAGAATCTCTGAAGTTGTTTCTTTCTCATGGCAGAGTCAAAATGGTGGCTTGCTTTCTCTGTTTGTTTCTGCTTCCAGTTCTCAGTTTATATAAGACCCCAGTCAGAGGGTAGGGAACCTAATTGACACAGTCCAATCAAAGGGCCCCATACCCTCAGGACTGATTGGTTTAAGAACATGATCTTTTTCTGGGATTCACAAAGTACTTCAAACTATCACACCTCTCAACTGATCTGGGACTTTTCCCTCCAGCATGAACTGTCCCTGATTAATTTGTGCACTTTATGTTCTCAGAAATTTCCTTTAATATCATTTTTTTTTTCATTCTCAAGATCATTAGAATTCTCTTTTACTTCCCACCACTCACTTATGCAGAGCTGCTTCTTGCCACATTGGGGATTAGTTTACTTCATTAATGTTCTTTTTTTCCCCCCATTGGATGACTTATTAAACAAACTACTGTTAAAGATGTTGCTCAAGGTCTTTTTCCTGTTCTATGTCTATTTTTGTAGAGGAATAATGTAAAGGCTATGGAACGGCTGATAAGTTACCTTTCCTGATTTTTTTTTTTTGGTAGGGGGAGGAGCTTTCAGGAAATTGGGACCTTATGATAATTAAACTTGTAGTTTGTCATAATTTTAATCTATTGGACAAAATATTCTTCCACAAATCAGCATTTATAGCCATTGCTCATGATAAAATGTCTTCAGGAAAATTTCTATGATGTTCTGAAGCCAACATTTCTTTGTATTTAATATTAGAAATATTTACTATGTCCATAATTGCTTTATTATGATTTTATAATATAGCCCTAAAATTCAGCACTTTCTTATATATTAATATTTCTTAATATGTTTTATTATCATCTCCCCAGGTTGAAGCCATGAGTTTAAGAATTAAAAAAAAAATTTTAAATCAGTATGCAAAGTGGTGTCAAATCCTCTCTTTTACTCTTAAGAAGTGTCATTAAAAAAATTCAAGCACAGGTCTAGAAATGGCTCACATGTATACTTGCATGGATCCAAGGAGCCTCCTATGTTCTCCCAGTTGTCTGACGTACTCTATAGAGTAATTTCCTTCCATGATCATGGTCCAAGAAATAGGAATCATAAGTGATATGGGCTGGGTGTTGGTCCTGCTCCACTCATCTGTGGGAGTATGAAACAATTTGTGATGGCAGGAAAACCTCACTTACATTAACTCTAGAATCTCTCCTAGAAGAAACTGTGCTTCCTGATATATTTCAGATTAATAAGCTTAATATTTTAGATTATTTTTACTGGTACAACTCAAACTTGCTGGTAGAAGCAAAGGGTCCATGGGAAGAATGAGAAATAAAATGGTGTGTCTGATTGACTAAAACAAAATGGGATCAATGGGATCACAGTTTGAAATCTCATTACCATTTCTGCACCTTTTATCCTGTCCCAGGTACTCGATTACCCTGATCATTATGTGGACAAAGTTGAGGTTTTTTTTAATCCAATGAAAGGAGTTTGTGAGAAATGTGACTGTTGGAAGAAAACAATCCATATTATTGCTGTGGCAATAATGGAGAGATTCATGGATGTTGGTTGGTATAATTCTTTGCAGCAACCTCTTGACGTTTTCCTGGAGTCATTCACATCAAGATAGCAGTATTCCACTGACTGACTATCATCCTTCTCCCAATGTTTCTTCAATTTACTGTCTCTGGATTCTAGTAGAATAAGTGAGATGTAGTGAGGCTGTTTTTCAACATTGGCTTTTGCACATCTAATGGTTATTTCTTGTATTCAATATCTAAAATGTATTCAGTTTTTCTGATCAAACAAACTGTTGGTTACATCTAATGAGGCAGTTATACATGACATTTTTCAAGATGGTTATATCCAAAAATAATGTACAAATTAAACAACGCATTCTGAGTTAAATTCTTAAATAGAAAGTTTGATATTTCAATGTGATTTGCTTATCAAGGCAGAATCATTAAAACTTTAGCCATAGGAGGTTTGTCAGAGTTTGCTACCTTAACCTTCTCCTTAACCACATTTCTTTCATTCAACTTCTGTACATCCCAGAGATTTCATGAAGAACTTAATAATACCATTATCTCACATGATAGATTGCTTGATAAAATGGCTTAAATTTGACTCTTTTCCTTGTATCTATGACCCTTGCAAAGCGTCAGGGAAGCTTTTGCTAACATAGACTAGGACCCTTTCACATAATGTGAACGTGTGCTTGCCTTGTGGCTTGTTTTGACCTAAAGAAGATAATCGAAGATTATCTTCTAGCTAGATCTCAATAAATCTTGAGAGTCTCTACTCACTCATCAGGAAGAATGCCCAGCTTGCATGAAAACAGGCTTGACCTAGTCACCTAGATGATACACAACTGTATGAAAGAAGGCTGACACTCCTTAGGCTACAGCCAGCCAAACTCCAAACATGTGACATGGACAACTTTGTGTCAAAACCTGTCCGCCTGATCTGTAGCTGTTGGTAGCTGCATGAATGAAGTCAGCCAGGACCAGATAACCTCTCAGACGACCATCAGGTTTATGATCAATAAAAACTAGTAATGTCAGTAAATTTTGAAATGGTTTATTATACAGCACTTGTTAACTGGTACTTTGAGTATCTTGAGATTGTCAGATTAATATATTGGAAAACACATCCTTCTTTGTTAAAAATTATGGAATTCCAGAGACACATTCACACACTTTTGTCAGCTTTATTCAGTCATTTCAGAAATATTTAAAGATTTTATGTGTGGTTCTCTAGGAACTGCCTTATGCCATATCTGAATTTTAATGTATTTCCTAATATGACTAATCCTTCGGTCATAAATAATAAAATGACAATAATTTAAGAACATTAGAGAAATTACACAATCTTGAGAAAAATGGAAAAGGAAGATGTTATTACATTTGTTGCTCTTCTTTGAAATATGACTTATAATTTGGGACAAAATAGTTCATGAAAAACATATTGAAGATAAGCCTTAGATCAGTGGTCCTAGTAGAGTTGTGTTCCCTGTGTTCCGTTCCCTCCTTCTTCCTAGTTCTACTGAGAGTCCAGGGTCTACTTTACTCTTTCAATTTCCTGTGAGAGATATGACCACATGATATATGAATAGTAGCAAGGGGGACATACGTGCAATAGGACAGATATTTCTTATGCTTGGAAATTATCTGGTTTCATTTTTATTGCATAAAGAGAAAAATTTTGTCTCCTTTGAAAGGCAAATAATCTCCAAAGTTTCTTGTTTTAAAAAACATTTAGTTTTCATAATGGAGTTGCTTTCCACCAATATTGGCTGTATCCAAGTTTGGGAAACTGGAGATACTGTTATGAACACAAAATAGGATGTGTTATTTGTGCAACTTATTAAACCCACCTGCAACAATGGTTTACACACAGTATTACTTATAAAATGTATTTTTATAACATCTGAGAGACATGATGGAGTTTTCTCTACTGTGTATGAAAATGTTACTTTGCTCTATATTATTAGTTTATTAGACAATTTTAACTGCACAATCCAATTCTTTCATCAAAACCATCAGAAATTTCAATATAGGATACTTGTTCTCCATGATTCTTGGGTATAGGAATGGAGGGTGAGAAACGGTGGGGTCAAATCCATTATTTTCCACTGCTACTGAATTCTTCTTTTCTTCTAAACTGACCCCTGGTTGTATATGACTTAGTGCCATTGTAACAAAATCGAATCATTTGTATATGGATGTTCTGGAAAGATGTAAATTTGTAGACATGTGAATAAGCTTCCATTTTAGCAGGTTCTTAATTTTAAGTTATTAAAGTAACAGAAAATGTTAGTAAAGATTTGCTAGCACTATTATTAATTAATTTATTTTCCATTCAGTCTTTTTAAAAATAAGTAATCCTTATTTCATCAATCTTATGGATTTTTATCTGCCCTATCCAATTCTTACATCAAAACTATCAGAGTTTTTAGTATAGTGTACTTGTTCTCCAAGTATACATGGCCTCCTCTTAACTAAAAATAACTTCAAAGATCCAATTTGCATATTGGTACACATCCACAGGAACAGAAGTTAAGACTTGAAAATATCTTTGTGGAGAACATATTCCAAATGTTAACAAGTATTGTGTGGTTGTTTTAATTATTTAAAAAATTAGCATATGAGATAATATTTCAATGTGATCATGCCTGGATGGTTGCAGTGGTTATGATTCGTTAAAAGAAAGCATCATTTATAAATAACTGATTCTTAGGTCTTTGAGTTTTGGGGAAGAAGCCAAAATGATATGATTTTTTTTGGAATAAGACAATATTGAATGAGTAGGAATCAATCAATCAGATATATATGCATGGTAGGTCACATTTAAATGATATGAGATATCTGTGCAGGGACAAATATCAGAAATAAAAAAGATGGCTGTGTTTGGCATGTGAAAATTGGATAAAGGGCAATTACAAAAGTCAAATACTGAGTATAAGAGACTATGTGCAGCACAGTTGAATCCTCTTTCCAAAGAACTGATCATCATGACTGGTCTTCTAAGCCACATCAGTCTTTGGAACAGTAACTGCAATTTTCCCTTTATATTCATCCACATGCAAAAATGATGGCAAAATAAACAAGAAATCCAATCATATTTGAAAGGAGAATAAATATATTCAAAGAATTACCTAGACAGCAAAGAAAACAATTAGCTGCATTTTAAAAAGTGTTTTTTATAATCTTTCACATAAAATCAAAGTGAATGACATCTGGAGTTCTTTCTTGTAAACTAAAGTTAGATTATTGCTATTGCAGACTAGATGGGATGAACAAAACAAGCAGATGCTTAACAGGTGGATCTATTATATTTTTCAATAGAATCTATATGGCCAGTACCTTCCATAGCAAGATGGGTGGTAGCAGCCATATTCATAGCTTTCATAGCAAGATGAACAGTAGCAGCCATGTCCATAACCACCATAGCCATCATAGCCACAGCCATAACCACAGCTTAGGCCACCATAGCCATAGCCTAGTCCTCCACAGTAGCTCTGTAGTAGACCATGGTGTCAATTGTTGACTGTTTAAGAGTGGGAGAGGATGAGATTGTCCTGGATGTGAATATCACCATCTCTGAAAGACCTTTTATACTTCTTCTGTACAAGGTGTGGAAAACCACTGACAATGATGCACACATCACAAATTACTTTTAATTAACCACAAACAATACCACTAACAAACCCCTCATAAATCTCTTATGTCATTGGGCATCATGAAGCCTTCATAGCCAAGATTACTGTGCTGTTGTATCAACTTTCACAATCATCCAGGTGGTTTGAATGGTGCATTATTGACCTATTTTTAAAGCTCTTGCCCACTGAAAGCATAAATTTAAATTCCATTATGGTAGTCTATGATCACAGAATCTATGCAATCCACAAAAGATTCAAATTTATGGTATACTGGTATTCACAATTTCATTGACCATTGTGGACTAGGAAGTAACTCTGGATTCTCAAAATTGCTTTGAGAGGTTGTTAATATTATTTCTATCCTAGTTACAGATGGAGAACTGAAGGCTAAAGAGATTAAGGAATATGCTAAATATCACACATCTAACATAGCAGTTAGGGTTTCAACTATTGGATTTCTATTGGCAGTCTCCTGAACTTATTGATATATTCCTTTGATTTTAGTTAGGAACTACCAGTGACGTATAAATGAGGAGGAGAACTTTCAAAGCAAGTTGGTAGCAGAAGGAAGCTCAAGGTTAAGGGAGATTCACATACCCTTATAACGACAAGAAAGAGAAGGTAAAATTATTGGTGGAATGGAGTAGGCCAGAGTTAGTCCCCTGAAAATACTTTTCTTCCACAAAGTTTGGTTTTAAAGGGATAATTTGAAGAACTGATATGAGAAGGGATTTGAAGATGAGACAATTGTTTCTCATTAATGGCCTATGCAATACAAATCTCTTCATTGCCTCTGATGCCATGCCCTAAAACTTGGAATCAACAAATTGCGCATATAGTTCCTGAAAATTAGCAGATAGCACAAGAATTGTGACAGGTCCCAGTTCTCTGAGGGCATGTAAAAAGATCTCTTCTAGGATTATTGGTCAGACTGACATCACCTACACTACTTCTCCACACAGGGACAACCTCAACAACCAAAACCATGTGTGGAAGCTACTAGAGAAAGCATTATATGGGATGCAGCTGGATGTTCTTGCTACAAAGTCCTGGGCTGTAGCTTCGGAGGACTGGGCTGTGGCTATGGTTCTTGTATGGCTGTGGCTTCCACAGAACAGGCTGTGACTCTGGCAGTGGCTACTGCTGTTGAAGATGCTCATGGGAGATTCTCACTCTACATCTGAACATCAGGATTCACCTATTAGACTGGCATTTATTCTGGGCCTCACCATTAAGTGAAATTTATACTATATCTTTCCAAGAATATGATGCTTTGTACCTACCTATACTGAGCTACAAATTCCCCATATTTGCTTCAGGAGGAGTGATTTTACATCGAATTCCCCTTGTGCCCTCCCAGTACTCTCATTTCATCAGGATGTTTGTGTCACAGCACAACTGCCTTCATGACTTTCCTGCTGTTCTTTTTCTCTGATGATCTAATAAACTTTAACCTGGAAGATCAATCTTGTGGTCATTTCAATAATTTAATATATTTATTATTTATCAACAGATTTTTGTTTGCAAGAAAGGTAATAATTGCCTTCTTTGTGAGATATTTTCTCTCGTTCTTTCTAGTCTAACAAAACCAAAGTTAGGTGTCTTAAGAAAGTAAGTTTATTTTTAACTTCTGTTACCTTCAGCTACTGAGGGAATGTTTTCTCTTAAATTGCATGAATCTCAATAATAAATACTGTATTCTATGCAAATTAGGTTAGGAATTACCTGGCTCATGGAAATAAAGTAAAAGTTTAATTTCCCCAAACTTTCATATGTATGATATGTCTTGAAGCAAATGAGTGCTCTTGTCATGCCTCTCTGTATTTCTAATCTTTTATTTAACGATACTAAGTTTGATGAAAGTTATAACTGTGGACATTTTATACTCTATTTCTCTTTCAGCTAATCTATGACCTGCATTTTGGACCATAATATTTGAACTAAAAACTCTTTATCTATTGACAAGTGTTAGACTGTATTTTAAAATGTCAGATGGAGCTTTCACATCTGAGGCTTAGTTGGGAAGGTCTTGCTTCCAATGTCACATATCTGTTATCAGAATTTATTCCAGTTATGGTGATGAGGGCCTCATTTTCTTCCTGAATATTGGCTGGAGGCCCTTGCAGGCTGTCCAATGGAGGCCACTATCAGGTCTAAGAGGCTGCCTATAATTCCTTGCTAGGTATATTCTCAAACATATATCCATATATATTCAACACAATGCTGAAATTTTCCTAATTTTCAGAAGAAACTCATCCACTAGTGGGATGCAATATGGGTTTGTGGGTGCAGAACTCCCTCCCTTCTTATATGTTGAAAATTCTTTTTCTCGTGCATTAGTACATGAAACACAGCCATGTTGGATATAACCTCTTTGGTTTATGCATTCTTGCAACAAAATATTTAAAATGCTTCTCCCTTTTAAATGTGCCTTTTGAAAATTCTGTTTTTCAGCCAAATTCTTTTCCCTTTCGCTCTTCATTGATTTATGATTTTTTTATGATTCTTCATTGCCTGGAATTCTCAAGAAATTTTTCTTTTGTTTTAAATCTAATAATTAAATCAGATACATCTTATAATTGATGGTTCTGGGTTTATATCCCAGGGCAGCTGATGGACCCTAATATAGACACCCCTAATTCATTACGAATTTTTTCATATTAATTTTGTTTGTATGTCTCTGATGTGGTTGTATGTCTTTTGGTATGTCGCTGATCATAGTTTGGAGGCTGACCATTTAATCATACAATTTAGCACTGATTTTACATTCCTTTCTATTAATGTAAGATGGTTCCACATATTCAGAGACTTTGTTTGTGGAAACTAATGTCCTTTTATGTATTTATCTGTCATAGTGTTATTAAACACCACTGGCTTAGATATGGGGTAATGAGGATATCTTAGACCAATGTTCCTATTAGACTTGTATTATCTACCCTCTTACCTCCTCACCCAACTAGGTTTCTAGGGTTTCCTTTACTCTTTCAGTTTCCTGGTGGGATATTCTGAGATATGTAGCCACAGGCTACCTGAGTAGTAGGAGAGGGGCACTTGTGCAGTAAGACAGATGTTTCTTATACTTGGGAAATAAATTGGTGCATTAATACAGATTTATATAGAAAAAATGTTCTGCCTCCTTTGAGAGGAAAATGAACTCTAAATTCTTCTTTTTAAATAAACATTTAATTTTCATAATGGAACAGTTTTCTCCAATATTGGCTGCATCCAAGTTGGGAAACTAGAGATATTGTAGTGAACACCAAACAGGAGATTGCATTTGCACAATTTATTATAGCCTTCTTTAGCAATAGTCTAAGCACAGTACCACTAATTAAATGTATTATTTGTAATATATGAAGGTATTAATGGAGTTATCACCATTGTGTGTAAAAATGTAAGCTTACTCTATAGTATTTTACAGTTTATTAGGCAATTTTAAATGCCCAATCCAATTATTTCATCAAAATTATCAGAGCTTTCAGTATAGTGTACTTGTTAACCATGTATAGGAATGTAGGTTGAAACACGGTGGTGTCAAAGCTCACTAGCTGCTCCTGCTATTGAATTACTCTTTCCTTTAGAACTGACTCCTGGAATGATATAAGCAAGTGCCATTTGTCTAAAATGGAATCATTTGGATATTGAGGATCAGGAGAGAGATAAATGTGTATATTTGTGAATAGGCATCCTTTCTCACAGGCTCCTAATTATAAGATAATCATTAACAGAAAACTTAGCAATGGTTTTCAAGTCCTATTCATTAATTCATTTACTTTTCATTGATTCATTTTAAAAAATATATAAAAAGTTCTACTGTCAGTCTTGATGCCTTAAACAAGAGGAAATTATTATCTCACAATTTAGGAAGCTAGAAATCCAAAATCAAGGTGTACATAGGCCATGAATTTTCAGAAGCCTGTAGTGTTCTCCTGGTGGCTAGCCTCCAATTCACAACTCATTCTCTATCTCCAAAACATATTTCTCCTCCTCCTCTTCTACTAGTATGTCAAAATTTTCTCTCCTTATAGACTCCACTCATATTGGACTCAGGCTACCAGACTCAGTTTTGCCTCATCTTAACTAATACCATCTTAAATTACCCAATTTACAAATTGGTTCACAACCACAGGATCAGGAGATAGGACTTAAACATGTCTTTGTAGGGAACATAATACAATTGTTAACAAGTATGTGTGAATTTTTTAAATTATTAAAAAAAGCACATGAACTAATATTTTAATATGTTCATGTAAGGATGGTTACACTGGTTATGATTCATCAAAAGAAAATATCATTTATAGATAACTGATTCTTAGGTCTTTGAGTTTTTAGGAAGAAACCAAAATGATATGATTTTTTTAAGAAGAAGACAATATTGAATGAGTCGGAATCAATACAATATGTCCAATGGTAGGTCACATGGTATGAGAATTTTGTGAAGGGACAAATATTAAGAATAAAAGTATGGATGTTTTTGGCATGTGAACATTGGATAAAGGGCAATTTAAAAAGTCAAATATTGAGTATAAGAGACTACGCACAGCACACTTGGATCCTCTCTCCAGAAAACTGATCATCATATCAGCCTTTTGCATAGTAACTGCACAATTTTCCCTCTTACAATCATCCACATACAAAAGTGATGGTAAAATCAACAAGAAATCAAATCACGTTTGAAAAGAGATTAAATTTATTGAAAGAATTACTTAGACTGGGAAGGAAATATTTAGCTACATTAAAAAAATATTTTTCATAATCTTGCACATAAAACTAAATGGGATGACATCCATAGTTCTTTCTTGGTAACCGAGTATTAGATTATTGCTATTGCAGACTAGATGGGATAAACAAAATATGCAGGTGCTTAACAGGTGGAAAAATCCAGAAGATTCTGGGATCTATTATATTTTTTCAATAGAATCCATATGGCCAGTATCTTCCATAGCAAGATGGGTGGTAGCAGCCATATCCATAGCTTCCATAGAAAGATGGGTGGTAGAAGCCATGTCCATAACCACCATAGCCACAGTCCAGGTCACCATAGCCATAGCCACAGCCTAGGCCACCATAGCCATAGCCCAGTCCTCCACAGTAGTTGTCATAATAGACCATGGTGTCAGAAATTGTCTGTTCAAGTATTGGAGAGGATGAGATTGTCCTGAATGTGAGTATCACCATCTCTGTAAGAACTTTTATACTCCTTCTGTAGTAGGCGTGGCAAACCAAAGCAATGTTGCCCTCATTACAAAGTATTTTTGCATGAACAAAAAATACCACCAAAAAAACCCCCAAAAATCTCTTATATCATTCTGCATCCTGAAGCCTTCATAGCCAAGATTATTGGGATGTTGTACCAAGATTTTCACAATCAAACCAGGTGCCTTGAATGACACATTCTTGACCTGGTTTTAAAACTCTTTGTCACAGAAGTTTAAGTTTAAATTCCATGATAGGAGTCTATGATCACTGACACTCTGCAATCCACAAATAGTTCAATTTTTTTGGTTTACTAATACTTCAATTTCACTCAATTAGGAAGTAAGAATTGACTCTCTTTGGATTCTCTAAATTACTTTGAGAGGTAGCTATAATTATTACCACTCTGTTTACAAAGGGGATAAATGAAGGACAAGGAGATTAAGTAACAGGTTTAATATTACACATTTCAAAGTAGCAGACTTTATATTTGAATCCAGAGACTCTTCTAGAAGATTTACTCTCATCTATTTTGTTCTAGTGTCTCCTCAGGAAGTAACTTTACTAAGAACATAAGTTTAGAGGGGTATTTGACTTAGTAATTGTATTCAGTTCTAAATATAATAGCTATATAAAATTGTTGACCATTATTAATATATTTCTTCTAATCTGGGATAATTTGTCAAGAATTTCTTTTTATGTTGGTGAAAATCTACCAAGTTCTGTAAAAATATTTCTTAACCAGATTACTTAAAAATATTTTTTTAACTTTTTAAAGTTTTTACTAAGCTTTAGATTATATAAATAACACATGGAAAATATAGGTGATCCCATATACCCTACTCCTTCCCCCTCCCACACTTTCCCAATAAACAACATCTTTCCTTAGTGTGGTACATTTGTGATGATTGATGAACACATATTGAAGCATGGTCTATAGTTTACATTATGGTTTACACTTTTCAACACACTATTTTATAGATTTGACAAAATATATAATTGTCTGTATCCATCATTGCAATATCATGCAGAACAATTCCAATGTCTCAAACATGCCACATGTTACACCTATTCTTCCCTCTCCCTCTCTTCAGAAACTCTGGTGACCACTGTTTTTATTTAAATGTTATAAGTTCTTCATTATTAGATTAACAGTGTCTATTTTAGTCCCTAGTTGCATTCCTCCATGATGTTTGTTCATTCCTCAATCTTGAAGATTTTGGGATGGTTATGCTCACTCTGCTTACGGTTGAGACCAGGCTTAGATATCATGGGGCAGATGGATGGAACTGTCTTTCTTGCAGTTGAGATACTCTGTTTTTGGGGATGGGTGTTGTCCATCAAAAGCCTTGTCTTCGTTGTCCTGGGTGAGTCCAATGAAATGAAGAGTAGGTGTTGGTTGCAACTCTGCTGAGATTCAGGGCTCAATTAGTATGTGAACAGTCAAAAGATTTAATCTCAGGGACATATATTTAATACAGAAGTATCATGGGTAGAAAAATTATAAAGTAGTCTAACTCTATACATTGGGGAGCTAGGTTATCTAGGTCAGGACCACTGACAGGGTGCATGTCCTGGGGTTGTCTGCCTTTCCTATAGTGTCTAGATGTCACCAGAGCCCTCATTAGAAGCTGGAGGCACTGTTTACTGTGGCAGTCAGTGAGATCCTCCAAGACATGCAAAAGTGTAACCTCTGGAACGACCTCCCAACTCATTTTAAAATCTTTTAGCCATTAAAACTCATTTACATTTAATATTCCCTCCTTTTGGTCTAGGTTTTTTTCCAAATAAATCGCCAGTTGGCACTTGGTAATAATTCATATGTGCCAGGGAAGCAAATCCCTGGGAGTCAAGTCCCATGCCTGGTGGAAGACAGTGAATTTATATGCTGAGTTTGGCTCAGAGAGAGGCCACATTTGAGCAACAGGAGGGCTTTCAGGAGGTAACTCTTAGGCAATATATATTATGGACTAAATTTCAATTTCACAAGAGCAAGGTTCATAAGTACAAGCATCAATATCAAGGGCCTGTGTATTGGTCTGTCTTCCTTTGCTAGGCACTGCCCATGTACTCTAGAGATTCTTGACACCCTATTAGGAAATGTAGCAGGACTTCCCAGAATGGGAATTCAATATTTTGTCAGTTATTGTGTGGGTCTCCACCCACTGAGACAACAGCCCATGACCACATGAACAAATTCATATTCCATAGAGACATGCTCCTATACACCCCTCCCCACACATTCCCCCACCACCAACACCTTGCACCAGGGACCCTCCCCTGTCACAGTTCCAACCGTTCTGCAATCTAAAACCTATCCCAAAACAAAGAACAACTTTTTTCCTTGTGCCTTTCATCATTGTAAGATCTCTTATCTTTTATGTATATTGACAATTTCTTCTGCATATTCCCCCAGTGTCTTATTTTATTCACTTTATTTTCAAAGAAGCTTTAGTTTACAAAATAGTCACATAGAAAATATAGGGGATTCCCATATACCCCATCCCCTGCCCCTCTCACATTTTCCCCTATTAATAACATCTTACATGAGTAAGGTACATTTATTACAACTGATGAACAAATATTAAATCTTTGCTGCTAACCATGGTCACTGGTTTGCATTATGGTTTACATTTGGCACTGTACACATTTATAGGTTTTGACAAAATGTATAATGGCCTGTATCTGTCATTAAAAGATGATGCATAACAATTCCAATGTCCTAAAAATGACCTGTATTCAACCTATTCTTTGCTCCTCCTCACCTTGGAACCTATGGTAACCATTTTGTTTCAATTTTTGAAGAATGTGCTTTATAGTTACATGTATTAATATTGAGGGCTTCACATACTGGTTTGTTTTCTTTTATTAGGCACTGCCAATGTACTTAAGAGTTCTTGCCTCTCTGTTTTAAAAACATGACTATCCTCACTTTCTAGGCAGGCCACACATATCCCAAAAATCTTGACGTTTAAACAAAATTATTCAATGAAAATGAGATATCAAGTTTATATATATAAATGTCTCCAAATTGTGCTATTTAATATTTCTTCAGTTTCAGGGTTAATTTTCTTTTTATTTATCATTTTGTACATGATTTCTCTTTTTTTTTTCTGACCGAGTTAGCAAGTGGTATATAAAATTTGTTAATATTTCGAAATAACATCAGATTACTGTTTTTTAAACTATGTTGTATATTTTCTACATGCTACTTCATTGATTTCTCCCTTACTATTTATTATTTCCTTCCTTGCATTTACTTTGCCTTATTATTATTTTATTTTAACAGATTTTTGAGCCAGAATAGTAATTATATTTTCTTTCATGTTTACTGAATTTTCCTCTATTTTATGCTTTACATTTTTCTCACAATTTTGTTGTGTACCTATTAAATACCATTGTTTATTTTAAAAGTTTGTTTTTTTAGTTTGCTTGTTTTCTTCAGCCAGGAATTATTTAATAGAAAGTTTTATAATTTTCAGCTGAAATGGCTCTTTTTTCATACTTATTAGTTATTAACTTTATTTCATGGGGAAGAAAGAATAATTTTCCAATATTTCTACTTTACAAAATTTCTAAAATTTTCTTTGTAACCTAAGATATGACCAGTTTTTTAGGATGTTCTTTGGGAGCTTAAGTAAAAGTTTTATTCTCTATTGCCAGTGTTTAGAGGTTAATATGTATCCATAAGAGCTAATTTAAATTTTTTTAGACATTCTCTGTCTTTACTCATTTTTCCCACATGCTCAATCTTGTTCTGAGGGTGCTGTGTTAAAGTCCTTATTATTAGTTTGTTCTTAGCTAATACTCCCTATATCATCTCTCTTCTCTGTCTCTCTCCTCTCTCTCTCTCGTTGACTCTATCTCTGCCTGTATCTCTAACTTTTTGTCTTTCTCTATCACTATCTATCTCTTTATCTCTATCACTTTATTTCTTTCTTCCTCTCACTCCCACTCTATCTCTATCTTTATAGCTAATCTACACATACATGAGTATGGTTTTTATGTTACATTCTGCACAAATATTTAAAAATGTATTAATAAGATATCTCTTGTGATTTACAGATTATAATATTAAAAGTGATCTTCTTTTCACGTTTATGCTTTTTGACCTGTATTCTACTTATCTGATATCTGAATTACTACTCATGTTTTCTTATGTGATTTTGTCCAGCCACATTTGTCCATGGTTTTGTTTTTTCATTTTTGAATCATCTTGGTTTAGGAGTGTACACATAGTTCATGCTTTATGAGCCAAATGGAAAGTATTTCCTTTAGCAAATTCATTAAGCCAACTGACATTCAGTGATATAGCCAATACATATTTTTTTTCAGAGCCAAAGTAGTTTTATTTATTTATTTTTTATATATATACTTTCTATATTTTAAAAAGATACTTATATTACGTAAATGTTACATAAAAAATATAGGGGATTCCCATATGTCCCATCCCTTTCCTTTCCCACACTTTCCCACATTAACAAATCCTTCATGACTGTGGTACATTTGTTAAAATTGATGAACACATATTGAAGCATTGCCACTAAGCATGGATTATAGCTTATGCTGTAGTTTATACTCTCTCCCACACAATTTTTGTAAGTTATGACAAGATATATAATGGCCTATTTCTGTCATTGCAAGGTCATGCAGGACAATTCCAATATCCCAAAAATGTCCCCACATTACATCTGTTTTTCCCTCTCCCTCCCCTCAGAACCAATACTTCCATATCAATGATAAAAATTCTTCCATTACTATAATCACAATAAGTCTATAGCAGAATAACAGTAAGTCTAATCTAGTGCATAATTCATTCCCCAATCCTAAGGTTTCTGTTATGGTGATGCCCACTCCGCATCTAATCGAGAGGGGGCTTAGGTCCCATGGGGCAGATGGATGGAACTATCTTGATTGCAGTTGCAGACTCTCTGCTCCTTGGGATGGTCATTGTCCATCATCATTTCCTTGTTAGTTGTCCTGGTGAGTCCAATGAACTGGAGAGTATGTGTTGCCACTCTGTTGAGATTCAGGGCCCACCTGGTACATGGACAGCCCAAAGATTTAAGTCTCTTGGACATATACCTATCAAGTGGAGTACTAACTATAGGTTCAAAAAGAAGGGGCAGAAGAGCCATGTGTAGGGAGACTACAACTTTTCAGCTTTCTTTCTAGTAATGTACCTAATCTTAGACTTATCCTTTCAATCACTTTCATACCCATATAATAGCTCTACTAGTTACAAAAATTATGATGTGCTTTCACTATTTCTATTCATTTCCAAATATTTACAAACAACCTTTTACCAATTCTGCACAGATTAACTCTCAGCTTTCCATTTTCTATACTTACTCTATTTTCTGGTGACCCATATTCTAATTATTAACTCCATGAATTTACACGATATATATAGTTCATAACAGCACAATCTACAGTATTTGACTTTTTGTGCCCAGTTTGCTTCACTCAACATAATGCTCTCCAGGTTCCTCCATGTTGTCATATGCTCCATGAATTCATTTCTTCTTACCACTGCATAATATTCCATCGTGTATATACTCCACAAATTGTTTATCCATTCATCAGTTGATGGTGGACACTTGGATTGTATGAAACTATTGGCAGTCATGAATAACACTTCTTTGAATGTGCAGATGTCTGTTTGTGTCACTGCTCTCATTTCTTCTGGTTATATATCTGTTATTGCTATGGCTTGGTCACATGGTAAGTCTATATTCAACTTCCTTCTTAACTGTCAAACAGATATCCACAGTGGTTGTACTATTCTACATTCCCACCAACAGTGAATAAGTATTCCTCTCTCTCTACATTCTCTCCAACACTCAGAGTTTTCTGATGTTTTAATAGTGGCCAGTCTAATAGGTATGAAATGATATCTCATTGCAGTTTTGATTTGCATTTCTGTAATAGCTAGTGATGTTTAACATTTTTTCATTTGCTTCATCACCATAGTATTTCTTTTTTGGACAATTTTCTTTTCAGGTCTTTTACCCATTTTTTAATTGAGTAGTTTGCTTTTTATTGTTCAGTTGTATGATCTCTTTGTATATAATGTATATTAATCCTTATCAGATATGTGATTGCCAAATATTTTCTCCCATTGGGTCAGCTGCCTTTTCATCCATTTGAAAAAGTTCTTTGAGGTTCAAATGTATTTAATTTTAAGGAGTATACATTTATCTATTTCCCCTTTTGTTTCTCATGCTTTGGGTGTAAGTTTTAAGAACTACCTCCTACCACAAGATCTTGATGATGTTTTCCTGCATTTTCATTTAGGAGTTTTATGGCTATTGCTTTTATATTTAGGTCTTTGATCCATTTGAGTTAATTTTTTGTATGTGAGATAGGGTTTCTTTTTCTTTATTTTGGATATGGCTATCCAGTTCTCCCACACCATTTGTTGAATAAACTCTTCTTGCCCAGCTGGGAGGGCTTGCCAGAAAATGCAAAAATCACTTGATTGTAGATGTGTAGGTCTATTTCTGAGTTCTCGATTAAGTTCCATTGTTTAATCTTCTGTCTTTAGACCAGAACCATGGTCTTTTTACCACTGTAGCTAAGTAATATGCTTTAAATCAGGAAAGGAGAGTCTGAAGTCAGACACCTTATCCATTAAATGATGAGTCCTCTAACTTTGTTCTTTTTTTTTTTTTTTTAAGACTATTTTGTCTATTTGTGTTTTTTCTACTCTGCAAAAAAGCTGTTAGGATTTTTATTGATATTGCTTTGAATATGCAAATCAGTTTAGGTAGAACTGAGATCTTAACATATTTAGTCTTCCAATCCATGAATATGGAATGTCGATCCATTTATTTAAGTCATCTTCAGTTTCTTTAAGCAATGTTTTTTTTTTTTTTTTAGTTTTCTGCTCAGATCCTTTATGTCCTTGGTTAGGTTTATTTCTAAATATTTGTTTAGTCGCTATTATAAATGGAATTGCTTTTTATGATTTCTTCCTCAGATTTCACATCAGTGGTGTATAGAAATGCTATTGATTTTGCATATTAATCTTGCATCCCACCAGTTTGCTAAACTCATCTATTTGTTTTAGTATCTCTGTTGTAGATTTTTCAGGATTTTCTAGAAAAAGGATCATATTATCAGCATATAATTAAACCTGTGCTTCTTCTTTTTCTATTTGGGTCTTTTTATTTCTTTATCTAGCCTAATTGCTCTAGCTTGAATTTTCTAGGACAATATTGAATAACAGTGCTGACTATGGGTATCCTTTAATGATCTCTCTTAATTCTGCAGGGTCAGTGGCAGTGTCCCCCACCCCTCATTTCTGCTTTTGTATATTTGTATCTTCACTCTTTTCTTTGTCATTGTTGCTAATGGTTTGTCGATTTTGTTGATCTTCTCAAAGAACTAATTTTTGGTTTTGTTGATTTTTTCTATTTTATTTTGTTCTCAACTTCATTTATTTCTATTCTGATCTTTACTATTTCTTTCTCTCAGCTTAATTTGGGATTAGTTTGCTGTTATTTTTCTAGTTCCTCCAGGTGTGCAGCTAGATCTTCAATTTTAGTTCTTTCTTCTTTTTTAATGTAAACATTGAGGGCTATAAATTTCCCTCTCAGCACTGCCTTTATGTTGTCCCTTAGGTTATCATATGCTGTGTTCTCATTTTCATTCATCTTAAGATATTTGCTTAATTCTCTTGCAATTTCTTCTTTGACCCACTGATTATTTAAGAGTGCATTGTTTAGTCTCCATATCTTTATGAATTTTCCAGTTTCCATCCATTACTGATTTCCGTCATCATTCTTTATGATCGGAGAAAACATTTTGTACAGTTTCAATCTTTTTAAATTTATTGAGTGTTGTCTTGTGACCCAGCATTTGGTCTATCCTGGTGAAGGATCCATGAGAGCTTGAAAAAAATGTATATCTTGCTCTTTTGGAGTGCAATGCTCTATAGATATCTGTTAGGTCTCTTTCATTTATCATATTATTTTAGCACTATGTTTCTTTATTTCTTCTCTGTCCACATGTTCTACCCAATACTGAGTGGTGTATTGAAGTGTCCAACTATTATGGTACAACATCTATTTCTCCCTTCAAGTTTTGCCCGTGTGTGCCTTCTGTATCTTGGGGCACTCATGTTGAGTGCATAAAAATTTAGTATAGTTAATTCTTTTTGGTGAATTGACCCTTTTATTAATATATAATGCCTTTCTTCATCTCAATTTTGCATTAAAAATCATTTTGTCTGATATTGGTATTACTGTTCTAGCTCATTTTTGGTTATTATTTACATGGAATATCTTTTTCTAACCTTAACTTTTAACATAGTTATGTCCTTAAATCTCAGGTGAATCTCTTGAAGGCAGCATATAGATGGCTCATATTTTTTTTTATCCATTCTATTCGTCTATGTCTTTTGATTGGGGAGTTCAAGCAATTAACTGTTATTACTGTAAAGGCATTACTTATTTCATCCATTTTGTCTTTTGGCTTTCTGTTGTCATACATTGTCTTTTTACTCTTTAAATTACCCTTCTTGATAGTATTCATTTATACACTGTTCTCCAAGTCTCACCCTAGTTTTTTTCCTTTCTGGCCACAGCACTCCTTTTAGTAGCTCTTGCAATTCTATTCTTTTGATAATATGTTCTTTCAGTTTTTGTTTGACTGTGAAGACTTTGAATTCACCTTCATTTTTGAAAGACAGTTTTGCCAGATACAGAATTCTTGGCTGGCAGTTTTTCTCGTTCAGTATCTTAAATACATCATACTACTTTCTGCTCGCCTCCATGGTGTCTGATGAGAGGTTGGCACTTAATCTGATTAAATGTCCCTTGTATATGATACTTTTCTTTTCTCTTGTTGCTTTCAGAATCACCTCTATATATGCTATTTGTCATTTTGAGGAAATATTAAATACAAATTAATTTTTATTGCTAAGAGATTTAAAAGTGAGTTGCGAGGTCTTTCCAGAAGTTAGACTTTTACACATATCCAAAGGATCTCACTGACTGCCACATTAAATACTGCCTCAAGCACGGGTGCTCCTGATGGCTCAAGAGACATCTAGACACTATAGGCAGGGCAGAAATCCCCAGGTAATAGTCACCCTGTTGGTGGGAGTTACCTTGAAATATATGGTAACCTATCTCCCCCCAAATTATCAGAGTTAGACTCATTTATAACTCTCCTACACATGGTTCTTCTGCCCCCTCTTTTTGAACCTGTATTTAGCATTATACCCATTAAATATATATCACATGTACTTAAATCTTCTGGCTGTTCATGTACTGGTTGAGCCCTGAATCTCAGCAGTGCTGCAGCTAACATCTACTCTCCAGATCATCAGACCCACCCTGGACAACTAACAAAATGATGATGATGAACAAATCCCCTCCACCAAAACAGAGATTATACACAACTGCAAGCAATGAAGTTCCATCCATCTGCTCCATGGGACCTAAGCCTTCTCTCATTCAGAAACAGAGTGGGCATCACCATGCCCAAATCCTCACAAATGAGGAATGAATGGCATAAAGGAGAAATGCAACTATGGACCAAAGTAGACTTATTATTATTCTAGTAATGGAAGAACTTGTAACATTGATATAAAGAGAGTGGTCACCAAAGGTTCTGAGGGGGAGGGAGAGGGAAGAAAAGGTATAACATGGGGAATTTTGGGAACATTGGAATTGTTCTGCATGATAATGCAATGACAGATACAAGCCAGTATACATTTTGTCAAACCTATAAAAGTGTGCAGTGTAAATAATAAACCATAATGTAAAATATAGACCATGGTTAGTAGCAGTGTTTGAATATGTGTTCATCAACTGTAACAAATGAATCACACTAATATAAGATGTTATTAATGGGAGAATGTTTGGTGGAGGTAGGGGAGGGAGAAAATATGGGATCCCATATATTTCCAGTGTAACATTTATGCAATCTAAAGTTTCTTTAAAAATAAAGGAAAAAATTAACAAAAATTTAAAAAATGGAAATAAGGTATATCTGAAAATCAGTACATAATCTAACACCTGGAGCATCTATAAAAGGAAGAGCAAACTAAACCCAAAGTGAACAGAAAGAAGAAGTAATAAAGATTAGAGTGGAGATATATTAAATAAAAGAAAAAATATAGAATCAACACAACCAATACTGTTCTCTGAAAAGATAAATGGAAATGACAAAACATTTAGTTAAACTGGCAAAGTAAAAGACAGATACTATTCAAATAACAAATATCAGATATGAAAGGGGAAACATTAATAGTATCTTTACAGAAAAAAATGTAATAGAAGATGATACTATGAAAAATTTACACTAACAAATTAGGTAACCTAGAAGAAATGGACAAAGTACTAGAAATGTACAAATTTCCTAAACTTTTTCAAGAAGAAATTGAAAACTTCAAAAAACATATAACATATAAAAATATTGAATCAGCATTAATAAACCTCCCTACAAAGAAAAGTCAGGGCCAGATGGTTTCACTGATAAATTTTATCAAACATTAAAGAAAAAATTAATAGCAATCAATTTTCAAACTTTTTGAAAAGACTGAACAAAAGGAAACACTTCTTAATGCATCTATGAGACCAGCTTCACCTTAATACCAATTATAGATGAACACGTCATACTTCATAAAAAAAGAAAATAACAGACCAATATCACTTAAGTATATATTTGCAAATGTCCTTTTAAAATACTGTAAAATTGTATCCAATTGTGCAAAAGTGGCTTATTTATAATAACCAAGTGGGATTTATCCCAAGAATGCAAGTGGGAATGAAGCTAAGAAAATCATGTTAATGTAACACATTAATAGAGTGAAGGGGAAAATCATATGATCATCTCAATTGAGGCATAAAATTTATTTGGCAAAATCCATAACTGTTCATAATAAAAATACTCAGAAAAGTAGGAATAGAAAGGAATTTCCTCTACTCAATAAAGGGCATTTACGTAAAAGCCAAAGCTAACATCATACACATCAATCAAAACATTTACCACTAACATCAGGAACAAGAAAAAGATGCCCATGTCACCAATGTTATTCAACATTGTATTGGAAGTTCTAGCCAGAGAAATTTGGAAAGGTAAAGAAATAAAAGACATCGAACTTGGAAAGTATGATCAAAACTCTCCCTACTACAGATGACATGATCCTATATACAGAAACCTCTAAAGAAAATACAAATATGCTATTAGATCTAATAAACGAATTCAGCCAATTTGTGGGTACAAGATCAACATGCAAAAATAAGTGGTGTTTCTTTACAACAGCAATGAACAATCTGAAAAGAAAATAAGAAAACATACCTATTCCAATAGCAACTAAAAGGAATAAAATATTTAGCCATAATTTTGGCCAAGGATGTAAAGAACTTGTATACAAAAATTTATAAAACATTGATGAAAGAAATTAAGGAAGACCTAAATACATAAAAAAGATATCTTGTGTTCACAAATGGATGAGTTAATATCATTAAGATGTCAATACTACCCAAAATGATTTATAGATTCAAAACAGTCCCCATCAAAATTCCAAGAGCCAACTTAGAAGAAATCCAAAAGCTAATCATCACATTCATGTGGTAGGAGGAGGAGCCAGGAATAGACAAAAACTCCTTGAACAAGAAAAAAAAGTTTAAGGACTCACACTTCCTGACTGGAAACTTATTATAAAGCTACAGTATTCAAAACTGTGTGGCACTGGAACAAGGACAGACATACAGGTTAATGGATTGAATTAAGTGTTCAGAAAGAAACCTATATGCCTATGGCCAATTGGTTTTAGACAAGGGTGTCAAGTCCACTGAATGGGTTACGAATTGTCTCTTCAACAAATGATGCTGAGAACACAAGATTCACACATGCAAAAGAATAAAAGTGGACCCCCACCTCACACTATGTACAAAAATTAATTTAAAATGGATCAACAACTTAAATATAAGAATTAAATTATAAAACTTAGAAGAAAACATGGGAGAATATGTTTAGAACCTTGTATTAGGCAAGGGATTCTTAGACACCAAAAGCATGAATAGCAAAGGGAAATAGATAAATTGAACTTCATCAAAATTACAAGCTTTTGTGCATCAAAAGACATTATCAAAAAATTATGAAAGCAACTTCCCAGATAACTGGAGACTTGGAGAAAACATTTGGACATATATGAAGGGTTTAACATTTTAAAAAATAAACTATAACCACAAATGAACAGGAAAAAAAAAAAAAAAAGACAAACAACCCAATTTTAAAATGGGCAAAGCCTTGAATATCCATTTCTCCAAATAAATTTTACAAATGGCCAATAAGCACATGAAAATATTCTCATATCATTGATCATTAAGGAAATTCAAATCAAAATCACCTCACACCAACTATAATGTTATTGTTATATAAAGTTATAAATAAATAGGAACCCTGATACACTGTTGATAAGAATGTAAACTTTTGCAACCATTTTAGAAAACAGTTTGGGGGTTTCCTTAAAATTTGACCATAGAATTATCACATGACTCAGAAATCCCACTTATAGGTACATACCCAAAGGAACTAAGAGCAGAGATTCAAATAAATATGCATATAGTAAAGGTCAGAGAAATAATATGAGCAATTGCCAAAAAATGGAAGCAACCCAAGTGTCCATCAACAGATAAATGGATGAACAAAAATGGTATAGACATATAATGGAATATTAATTACTCGGCCATAAAACCAAATAATGTTCTCATACACACTACAACATGGATGAACTTTGAACACATGTTTAGTGATATAAACAGGATGTAAATGGACAGATATATATGGTTTCCTTTATAGGGAATAAATAGAATATGAAAATTCATAGAGACAGAAAGTAGAGTACAGGTTACCAGGGGTAACGTGTAGAGTAAATGGGGAGTTAAGCCATAACGGTTTCTGTCTAGAGTGATCCAAACATTGTGGTAATGATAGTCCTGATTGAACAATACATTTTTAATGTGATTAATGCCACTGAATTACCTATGTTGAAATGATTGAGATGGAAAATTTTATGTTGCACATATTTTATCCCAATGAACAAAGAAAAGAAAGACAAAAGAGACAATGATGATTAAATGTACTACGTGATTCTGCACTGGATCTAATAATGGTAGAGAAAATGCACAAAAGAACATACTGGGACAATTGAAAAAATAGAAATATCGATTGCATGCTTTAAAGCAATGTTAATTTTTTGGAATTTTATAATTACACAATGTGGTATGTGATTGATATTACAGTTTTTATAAAATATACAAGGAAGGATTAAATGGTAAAAGAGCATGATATATGCAATCTGCTATTAAAGTAGACAGACAGACTGACAATAGAGAGATAGATATAATGATATAACAAATGTGGCAAAATATTAAAAGTTGATAAATTGTAGATGTAGTTAAGGGGTATAATGGAGTTCTATATATTATTTTCTAAGTACAGTTGTAAATTTCATTACGTTTGAAACTACTTCAAAATAAAGTTAGAAGAAAATAAAATAAAAAAGTATGCAACTAAAAGTTTTAGGAAAAATTTACAAATGATAGTAACACCTTATTCTCTTGAAATTTTTGATAGTTGAGATTTGTCAACTCTGGAAATATATATTTGTTCAAATTATTTTTATTCTAAATTGATATTCATATTTATCTCTACTTTTATTACTAGTATTATATTCTTTTTCCTAAAGAGGACACTTTAAAATTATAAACTTCAAGACCCAAAAAAAGCTTCATTCAGCCCTGGTAAAAAAAAAGTTGGTGCAGAACTATATACAACATGAAGGGAAAAAACCATAGTAACTGGCATGATCTTGGGAATGCTCATAATGCAATCAAAATTTTGAAGTAGAAGTCTAGAGATGATACGGATGGGTAGAACCTGAGATATTTTACAAATATGATATAAAGCCATAAATTAAGTTCGTTTTGAAACTATTTTGATTTGAAAGATTTAAGGCTGGAGTTATCACAAGTTCTTCAATGTGGTAGAAGTGGTAGAAGGAAATCCCTGAAAGTCCTGTCCTTTTCTCTCCCCACTGTCACTTGCTTCCACACCACTTCTCAATTATTCTTGCTACTTTATTTTTCTTCACTTGGGTCAGTACTGGTCTTTTTTTTTTTTTTGCTGTGATTGGGGTTGATTTCATTTTTCTATCTACTAAATTTTTCTGAATATGTTTTTCAGGTTTAATTCTATTTCTGGTTGTATTTCTCAATCACTTTGACTGATTTTTATGTGACCCCTCTAGAGTGGAAATAGTAATTAATAATAAGAAGTAATAAATGTAAAAAGATTTTGGAGAATACGAATAAATGGTGTGATATGGAGCAAACTTTAGAATGTTCCTCAACAAGACCAAAGATTAGCCTATTAGCCATAAACACAGATGGCTGCCTTTCAAACTCCACCCTTGAAGGAATGTATCCTTCAGCAAAAACAGGAGCAGATGCACAAGTAATCATGGCCAGAGAAAATATAAAGGTATTTCCTGGCCATGAGGGTGCAAGCATTAATTAATGTAGTTATAACATTTGTAACATTGATGTAATTAACTGAGTTAGAGCTATACAAACAAAATGAGTTCACTCATAAGTAGGGAACTATTAACTAAAAATATATGAAGATCCCTGAGTTATGCAATTGTATATAAGGGGGTCCAATATTAAAAGAGTGAGCTATAAAGTACCACACCTATTGCTGAAAGTATATAAATGACCCAGTCCAAGTGGTGACATTCAATAACAGAATCTTCTCACTGTAACTTAGCTGCACTCACCTCTCCTGGTTGACATGTCTTTCAACTGCTGCTCTGGAAACTTCTCCTCCTGCTCCCTTGGAAGTTTCCTGCATTACCAGGGATCTTTCTATCCCAACAGCCTGGTCTACAGCACTGACCTCTGCTATCCCAGCACCTACCAATTGGGATCCTCTCTCTACAGTGACTGTCAGGACAACTGCTGTGAGCCCAGCAGCTGCCAGACATCCAGTGTGGTGTCCAGCCCCTGCTACACAACTCATACTGGGTGTCTGGACTTTGACTACAGCAGCAGATATAATTTGGGCTATAGATCTAGAAGCTTCTACTCACTAGGCTGTGGATCCAGTAGCTGGACTTATGGAGTCTGGGGTTTCCCTTCCCTGGGCCACAGGTCGGATTCTTCCGCCCAATCTACTAGGCTTGTATGACCTATCAGTCTTTCCGTTATAGACCAATCTGTGGATCTAGCTTCTACTGATCATCTTATTAAGTTTACAATCTTGTATTTAAGTGTTATCATTGCCTTTACTCATAACCTTTATTGTTTTCATCATCTGCAGGAAGATTTACCCCCTTATCATCTGATTATCAAGTTCTCGCTTGTCTCTGGCCTCAAACACTGGCTGATACACTTATTCTGAAACACTATAAAACATTTAGTAATTCAAAATAAAGCCTAAATCTTGCTATGAAGATGGAATTCATGTCCTTATTTTATCTTCCAAAATTGTATGAAAAGTCAAATCATTTTTATATAATAAACTTTGTTATTCTGATAATCACCTAGGTTTGTTGTTAGTTGTTTCTTGACTAGTGTTTTGGTTGTGATGGATTACTTAGGTTTTAAGAAAAGTTCAGTATGACTATAAGGAAATGGGTTTGGAATCTTAACATGTTGGGGTTTTGAATTAATATCTTTTGGTCTTGGATATGTTTCTTACTCAAACTGAAGGCCATTTTTATGACAGATTTATAGACTACAATCTCAGATTTTGGAATTAAATAGATTCCCTAAAAAAATGTGGGCACTTGTGTCTATGCTGACAGGTAGTAGGGTAGTTATCAGATATATAAGAAATACAGAGAACAAAAATAATATTTGTATAAGGATGATTAGGGTTATACATGAAAGCAATTTTGAAAAGAAGACAAATAATAAATTATTAAGTATGACATTAAATAACTTCAATTGAGGTCACCCAATATTTGTCAGTAAAAGTTATCAAATGCCTGAATCTCACTGATGTGTTATTAATATGATTCACTTACTAATATTTGTAATGAGGAATGCAATGAAACTTGAGTGAAGGATCTAAGATCATAAAGTTGAGATTCCACCTTGATTGTAACCCAAGACTGAAATTAAATAAACCTGAATATAATTGTCTTTTTATATCAACATACATGACCACATAATGAGAATCTCAATATAAATTAAGTAAACAATTGGTTTTCTCTTTTTTTGTGGCAATGCTTTCTATTTCTGCAGGCCAAGTATTTCCAAAAATAGTAAAGTCCTAAAATACAGGTCCTTTTAGTAAGAAACCTAAATTTTGCAGATCTTTTTTAGGCTGTACCAGGGATTGAACCCAGGACCTCGTACATGAACAGTATGTGCTCAACCACTAAGCTACACCCAGTTCTGGAACCTAAATTTGAAACTAAAAAATTTAAGTCATATAAGGAAACCAATTTTCTTAAAAGGCAGGGAAGAGTTTTAATTGCAAAGATACAAGGAATCATTGGAAGGGAGGAAAGGAAAATCTGGAAGATGAAATGGAATAAGCAGAGCAGAAAAGATTCAAACCTTGTGTATTCAAGGAATGATTGAAACTTTAGTTGTTACAATATTAGGAGATACTATTTGGTGAGGCAATGACAAATAGCTAACAATCTTTGATGTTCAGCCTTTAGTCCCACATTTAGAGGCATTAAATTGTAAATCACAATTCCTGTTTTCATATCTTCCCATTCAAACTACTTAAACTACTACTGAAGAGTGAACATGTTTATTTCTTGTTGTAACTTAGTGTAGTCACTCATATATTTTATAAAATAAACCTCGCATCAAATAATTAGAATCATAAATGTGTGATGGCTCTTAGAAAAGTAATGTTTTGAATCCAAAAGCAAAGACTGAGAGGCAGAGGAGGATTACAGACTGGAGGTGAAAATAGAGTTTAGATGTTTCTACTGATTTGAGAAAAATTGTTTAAGACCCTGGAAAACAGCACCTTAGGATAGAGGTGAACCACATATATTCATCCTTTAATAGGGCCTTCAGTCCATCTCCAAATAAATTCAATATTTGATTGGAGAATGGTGTAAGGACCTACTCAGCCAACATCATAAACAAATCCTTGGAGGATGATAACATACATTGATCCTTAAATTATTTCTATAGATAGATAAACATAAAAGATAGAGATATAGATGTAGATATAGATATAAATGTAGAAATAGATATATAGATAGATATTAGATACAGATTTAAATAAGAAAATAGTCTGCTACTTGAAAATTTAATATAAATCAAAAAGTTAATTAATAGGCAAATCTAAAAAATATATATGTAATAGACAGAATTTTAACTGCCCAATCCAATCATTTCATCAAAACTACCCGAGATTTCAGTATGTGTACTTGTTCTCCATTCACAGGAATTAGTGTGAACATGGTAGAGTCAAAGCCCATTCATTTCTACTGCTATTTAATTACTCTTTCCTTCCGCACTGACTCCTGGAACTATAGGAGCAAGTGCCATTTGAACAAAATGGAATCATTTGGATGTTGAGGATCTGGAGAGAAATAAATGCGCATATCTGTGAGTAGGCATCCTCTCCCACGGGCTTCTAATTATAATATAATAAAATAACAGAAGATTTAGAAAAGATTTGCCTGTCCTATTCATTCATTAATGCACTTCCCATTCCTTCATTCATTTTCTAAAATATGTAAATAGTTCTACTGCCAGTCTTGATATAGTAAACAAGAGGAAATTATTATCTAAGTATTTTGGAAGCTGGTAATCCAAAATAAGGCATTCTCTGGCCATGCATTCTCCAGAGTCTGTAGTGTTCTGCTGGTGGCTCGCTGCCAGTCCACAACTCAATCTCTATTTCCAACACTTGATGATATTTCTCCTCCTCTTCTACCACTATGTGCAAATTTTCTCTCCTTACAGACTCCATTCATATTTGATTAGGGCCACCATGACTCCGTTTTGCCTCATCTTAAGTAATACCATCTTAAATGATCCATTTTGCAAATTGGTTCACATCCACAGGATCGGGAGATAAGACTTGAATATGTCTTGTGCAGAACATAATGCAATTAACAAGTATGTTTGATTTTATTAATTATTTAAAAAATTAGCCTGTGAGCTAATATTATAATATGAACATATATGGATGGTTGCAGGTGTTAAGATTTATTAAAACACAGGATCATTTAGCAATAATTCATTCTTAGTTCTGATTTTTTAGGAAGAAGCCAAAGTGATATGATTTTTTAGGAAAAAGACAATATTAAATGAGAAGGAATTAATCAAATATGGTTTGATTTAAATGATATGAGTATGTCAGATTTAAATGATATGAGATGTATGTTGTAGCATTTTGGAATTGTTTATGAATTCCAAAAACAGATATTGGATTGTGTTTTTTAAACTGGTCTGTTCTCCTGGGCATATTAGATTGTATTAGATTCAGAGGTTTCACTTTTACTTTATTAACTTAAGATACAGGTCTTTTATTTGACCATGTCATTATGACAACTTGGTTTGAGTACCCGCCCCCCTTTTGTGGGCTACATAAACAGATGCTCAGGAAAAGAGGGGAAAATAAATACACAGAGAAGGAGAGCACAGAGTTTAGTTTTGATGCTGGAGCCCCAGGGAGAGAGCAGAGCCATTCACCTGATAGTTTTCAGGTGGCCCTGAGCAGAAAGCAAAGCAGCTGAGCCCTGAAAGAGACTAGCCCATGGAAAAGAGAAAAGCCTTATGATAGCCTACACCTGAGATCAGAAGAAGCTGGGACCATGGAGCCTTAGGAGGAAAAGGAAGGCTGCACCCTCGCAGAGACCAGCAGCCATCTTGCTCCAACAAGTGACAACAGACTTTGGTGAGGGGAGTAACTTACTCTTTAGGGTCACTGTAAGCTTCTACCCCCCCCCCCCAAAAAGGGTATTTATTTTCTAAATACCCTTTAGAAAAGCCAAAAGAGTTCTGGTACTTTGCATCAGCTCCCCATTGGCTGACTACTACATATGTAGAGGGACAAATATTAGGAACAAAAAAGATGTATGTGTTTGGCATGACAAAATTGGACAAAGAGCTGTGGCAGTTTGAGATTATTTTGTGAATCCCAAAAGAGAAAGATTATGTTTGTAAACTAATCTTTTCCTCTGGATGTGATACTCTTTGAGTGTATTAAATTCAGTGAGGGGCCTTTGATTAATATTACTTAATGAAATCAATGTAGGGCTTCTGATTGGGTTATGTCAGTAATGTGAAACTCAGGTTGAGTCCCTGCCCCCTTGATGGGCAAATACAAATGGTAACTCACTCAAGAGGACACAAGGTAAGAGCAAAGTTTTTGTCCTTTCCAATCCTGGGTCCCCAGGGAGAGATGAGCCATTCGTCTGATAGTTTGCCACTGATCTTCTGAAGCAGACAAAGCAGCTGAGCGGCTGAGAAGGCCCAGAAAGAAACCAGTCCTATGCCAGAGACTGGTGTAGGAAGCCCTGAGAGACAAGCCCTATGCCAGCCTACAGCTGAGATCAGGAAGAAGCTGGGTCCAAGGAGCCTTAAAAGAAAGAGGAAGCCTAGGAAGGAGAGACCAGGTAGCGATCAGTGACTATCTTGCTTCAACACGTGGCAACTGACTTTGGTGACAAATCAACTTTGAGTTGGACTCTTTAGGCCCTTGTAACTAAGCTTGTACCCCAAATAAATGAACTTTCCAAAAGCCAACAGATTGCTGGTACTTTGCATCAATACCCCTTTGGCAGACAAATACGGGGCAATTACAAAAGTCAAATACTGAGTATAAGAGAACTGGTCATCATGATTGGCCTTCTATGTCACATTAGCCTTTCTAATAGGAACTGCAAAATTTTCCCTCTTACAATCATTCACATGCAAATATGATGGCAAAATAAACAAGAAATCAAATGATATTTGAAAAGAGATTAAATTTATTGAAAGAATTACTTAGACAGCAAAGGAAACATTTATCTAACTAAAAAAATATTCTTTAAATCTTGCCCATAAAGCTAAATGGGATGATATCTAAAGTCTTTGTTGTTAACCTAGAGTTAGATTATTGCTACTGCAATCTAGATGGGATGAACAAAACAAGTAGGTGATTAACAGGTGGAAAAATCCAGAAGACTCAAGGCTCTATTATATTTTTCAGTAGAATCCATATGGCCAGTATCTTCCATAGCAAGATGGGCGGTAGCAGCCATATCCGTAGCTTCCACAGGAAAATGGGCGGTAGCAGCCATATCCATAACCACCATAGCCACGATAGCCACAGCCATAGCCACAGTCCAGGTCACCATAGCCATAGCCACAGCCTAGGCCACCATAGCCGTAGCCCAGTCCTCCACAGTAGTTGCCATAATAGACCATGGTGTCAGGAGTTGAGTGTTCAAGTGTGGGAGATGATGAGATTGTCCTGAATGTTAATATCACCATCGCTGCCAGACCTTTTATACTTCCTCTGTTGTAGGTGTGGCAAACCACAGGCAATGTTGCCCTTATAAAAAATTATTTTTGCATGAACAACAAAAAACACCACCAACAAAACCCTCATAAATCTCTTATGTCATTGGGCATCCTGAAGCTATGTCAAGATTTTCACAATCAAACCAGGTGTCAAATGACACATTCTTGACCTTGTTTTAAAGCTCTCTGTCACTGAAGCTTAAGTTTGAATTCCATGATGATAGTCTATGACCACTGACACAAGCAATCCACAAATGATTCAAATTTTTTGATTTACTAATGTCTTTAAATTCATTCCATCATGAACTGGGAAATGACACTCTTTCTATTTTCTAAATTACTTTGAAAGGTAGCTACAATTATTACCACCCTATTTACAAATGGGGCAAATGAAGGTCAAGGAGATTAAGTTACAGGTTTAATGTCACACACCTAAAAGTAGCAGTATTAAAATTTGAACACAGAGATCTTATTCTAGAAGTGTTTCTCTCATCTGTTATGCTGCAGTGTCTCCTCAGGAAGTCATTTTACTAACAACATAAGTTTAGAGTGGTGTTTAACTTAGTCATTGCATTCAGATCTAAATAAATTTGCTATCTAAAATTTTTGACCATTATTTATCTTTTCTAAACTGGGATATTTTCACAGGAACTCCTTATTTCTTAATTAGAATTACTTTAAAAATTTTAACATTTTTTTATTTTTTAAAAAAGCATTAGATAACATAAATGTTACATCAAAAATATAGGGGATTCCCACGTTACCTACTCCCTCCCCCTCCTACACTTACCCCATTAACATCTTCCTTAGTTTGGTACATTTGTTATAATTGATGAAAACATATAGAAACATTGCAACTATTTGTGGCCTACAGTTAACATTATGGTTTACACTTTGCACTAACAATCGTATAACTCTTGACAAATAGTATAATGGCCTGTATCCATCATTGCAATATCATGCAGAACGATTCCAATGTCCCAATATGCAACATCTTACACTTTTTCTTCCTTCTCCATCCCCTCAAAACCTCTGGTGACCACTGCCTTCATACCAGTCTTACAAGTTCTTCTGTTACTAGAGTAATAATAAGTCTACTTAGATCCCATGGAGCAGATGGATGGAACTGTCTTGCTTGCAGTTGTAGATACTCTTTGTTTTTTCAGAGGGACATTGTCTATCATCATCCTTTTTTTGGTTGTCCTGGGTGAGTCCAATGAACTGGAGAGTATGTGTTGGCTCAATTCTGCTGAGATCAGGGATCAATTGGTTTATGAAAACCCAGAAGATTTAATCTCTTGGACATTACTTAACACATAAGAAACATCCATGTGTAGAAAAATTATAAATGAGTCTAACTCTGATACATTGGGGAGCTAGGTTATCTAGGTAAAGCCTAGTGACAGGGTGCCAATGTCCTGGGGTTGTGTGCCCTGCCTATAGTGTCCTGAGGTCTCTCTAGCCCTCACAAGCACTCCTGCTGCAGGCACTGTTTACTGAGGAAGTCAGTGAGATCCTTCTGAGACATGCATAAGTGTGACCTCTGGAATGACCTCCCAACACATTTTGAAATCTCTTAGACTTAAAAACTCATTTGTATTAATATTTACTCCTTTCGTTCTAGGTCTTTTTCTAAATGCATCTTTACTTGTGCTTGATAATAATCCATCTGTTCCAGGGAGGCCCTTCCCTAGCAGTAAAGTCCCATGCTGGGGGAAGACAATGAACTTATGCTGAGTATGGCTGAGAAATAGACCATATTTGAGCAACAAGGAGGATTTCAGGAGGTAACTCATAAGCAATATGTATTACTAGACTAAGTTTCAATTTCGTGATAAAAAGGTTCATAAACACAAGCATCAATATCAAGGCCCTGGCATTTTGGTCTGTCCTCCTTCCCTGGGCACTCCCCATGTACTCTAGAGATTCTTGCCACTCCATTAGAAAATGTAGCAGGACTCCCCAGAATGGGAACTCAATATTCCATTGGTTATTGTGTGGGTCTCTACCCACTGAGACAACACCAATGACAACATGAACACATACGTGTTCCATAGAGGCATACCCCTGTGTACCCCTCCCCACACATCCCTCCACCTCTGTCAACCCACACCAGTTACCCTCCCCTGTCACAGTTGCAAGCCTTCTGCAATCCAAAACCTCCCCAAAACAAAGCCCCTAAAAATTTCTTTGCATTGTGCCTTTCATCATTGTAAGATCTCTTATCTTTTCTGTCTATTGAAAATTTCTTTCTATATTCCCCAGTATCTTATGTTTTTCACTTTATTTTCAAAGACGCTTTAGGTTACAGTAGTCACAAGGAAAATATAGGGGATTCCCATAATACCTCCTACCTCCCCCCTTTCACGTACATTTGTTATAATTGATGAACAAATATTGAAGTTTTCCTGCTAACTGTGGTCAATGGTTTACGTTGTGGTTTACATTTGGCACCATACACTTTCATAGGTTTTGACAAAATGTATAATGGCCTGTATCTGTCATTGCGAGATTATGCATAACAATTCCAATGTCCTAAAAATGACCTGTGTTCCACCTCTTCTTCCCTCCTCCTCCCCTCAGAACCTATGGTAACCACTAAGTTTCAGTTTTTAAAGAATAGGATTCATAGCTGCATTCATCAATATTGAGGACTTCACAGACTGGCCTGTTTTCTTTTATTAGACACTGTCTATATACTCTAGAGTTTCTTGCCTCTTTATTTTAAAGACGTGCTTATACTCACCTTCTAGATAGACACACATACCCCAAATATCTAGAAGTTTAAACAAAATTATTTAATGAAAATAGATTTCAAGTTTATATACATAAATGTCTCCAAAGTATGATGTTTAATATTTCTTCAGTTTCAGGCTTGATTTTCATGCACTCCCAGACAAGGTTGGGTACAATTCATTCCAAATGGAGTTTCATTTTAGAGTTGCCCTCTGCTTCAATAATATTTTTTCAGAAGCAATTAAGCTTAGCTAATGCATATTAAGTTTCATTTTCTGATTTTTTAATAACTCTGTGGCAAATGTTAATCTTTATCTTATTTATTTTTGTGATTTTGGGGTAATTTATATTATTCTTATTTTAATAAATCACAATTTTCTTAATATAATAAAATTCATACACTTTGGTGAATTTCTGTAGGTTTAAGTGCTGCTATAACTGGCTGTGTGTTTTCCAATTTGCTTTATGTTCACTTGCCCTTTGGGGTCCTAGATATTTCTTCTCTTTTTACCCCTTCATTACCCAACTTCACAAAAGAGCCTCTCTCTTCTTCATATACCTTTGCTTTCCTCGAAATTATGAGTTTTAAAGATTGTTCCACAATCTACTTTTGTATTCCTTTCCTATCTACTATTCATATATTTCCTTATCTACCAAGATCCTTTTGTATAAAAAATATTATTTAGACTCAGTTTAGAATTAGACTTTCTGTCAGTGTTCCTAGGTAAATCTTAGACCCTGTTGGTAGGTCCCTTTTTCTCTTCCCTGACATTTTCTTTCATTCTCTTTGCCTATATCTGCCTTTATCCAGCACAAAATTTTGCAACAGAATGGGAATGTGTCAAAAGTGTGAGAGCTCACTTGTTGGATTTGCTTATATGTTTTGTTGACCTTGGGCCCAATTTTTTACTTTTTATGTGCATGTAAATCTCATGTAGCTTTGCTTTTGCCATTCTTGATGTTTGGTATTGATTTTGGACAAAATATTGGAAGATACATTCCTAGGTTGGTGTTATTTTGTTCAGTTATGCAGATGTCTAGTATATATATGTTTAATACAATTCACCATTGAGGACACATGGGCCTAGAGGTTTCTATGTAGAAAATTTTAAAATTATGAATACAAACAATGTATAGTTTAGTCAGGTTCCTTGATTTGATTTTTCTTATGTGTGAATTTCAGGGAGATTTTCCATTTAATCAATGTTATTGAATTTATTATTGTAATGTCCACTTCATCTCCTGATAAATTGGGGGTTTATTTAAGGTCTTTCACTGTTATACTTGTAATTTCTTTGATATCTTTTATATGCTTTGTCATTCTACCCGTAATTTATCAAATTTATTTATCTGTTCAATCTATGGAATTTATATTTCATTGACCTTTTGAGTTTGTTGTCTATTTCTGTAACACTGATTCCACTCATCTTTATTTTTCCTTCCTTCTCTTTACCTTGGATTCAATTTGCTCTTTACACTAGCTTTTCAAAGAAGAATTACAGATTACTGATTGTAAATGTATTTCTTGTCTAATATAAGCTATGTGATGCCCTCCAATCACAGCTTTGTGGGGTTCAAAGTATTTGGTATTTTACATTATCTTTGCTAAACAGTTCAAATTATTTCATTTTCTAATTAATTATGTGATTTCTTCTTTGCTCCATAGTTGATTGAACAGTGAGGTATTTCATGGTCCAGGACCCCAGTGTTTCCATATTCTTTTCCAGCTCCCACAGGCATTAGGGAAGCTCCAAGATCTAGTAGAGTATTTCCACCAAATCCTTCCTACCATGATACATACTCAGTTTGTGAAACCCCTTTACATCTTCTCAGGCATCACTAGAAGGGAGAAGTAATCATTCAAAAAAACATTACAAAGCTCTATAAATTAAATTGCTATTGGGAACATAAGTCACAAGATGTATACACCAAAATATAAACATGGATCCATATTAATTAAAGATTTAAATAATACTCAGTATTCCTGGCACGATAGACAAAATTTCTAGAATGAAATAGAATATCAACCGTCATAGTAAGAACCAGGAAATCACAATAAAAATTTAAAAAGAACAATGAACTCTTGCTAAAACTAGATATCATATGTTTGAATTATTTGACAAGGATTTGAAAATTGACTTAATAAAAATGCTTAAGAAATTCTCCTGAACTAGCCAAAACAATGCTTCAACAATCAAATCCTCTTGAAACAAATGTAAAAATTTAAAACTCAGCAAAGAAGCACACATTACAAAAAAAAACCAAATGAAAAATACAAACCTGAAAAATTAATAATAGAAAAAACCTCAGTGTGTGAACTCAATAATAGAATGGAAGTGACAGAGGATAAAATCAGTGAACTTGAGTAGAGAACAATTAAATTAGTTCAATCTGAGTAACATAAAGAAAATAGACAGAAAATAAATAACAATGAACAGAAACTCAGGGAATTGTTAGAAATTAATAAAACATCCATTATTCCTATGAGCATAGTCCCAGCAATCACTGAGAAGAAGAATTTGGCTGAATGATTTCAGGTATATTGCCTATAAATATTCCAAATTTGTTTTTCACTATAATTTTGACATTATATTCGTGGTTGCTCTAAGTCTTCCATAGTCATCATGACTGATCAAAATCTACTTCAGATTAGCACCAGCATAATTCTTGTGAGGTATGAAATTGTTACTCCTGTATGGTGTTACTTTATCTTCCTCTTTTTTGTACTATTACTGTAACCCCTATTATAATAATTACAAACCCAAATCCCGATTGTTACAATTATTCTTATATTTTTGTTCTTTAAAGAAGACTGAAGACAAAAGAGCATGTATATATTTATAATATATTTATAGCCTTGCTATAATAATCTTGTCATTTACCAAAGCATTTCTCTACACTTGTTGGTAAAGATTTGAGTTACTATCTCTTGTAAATTCCTTACTCCAACAAAGCTACCACGTACCTCCTCTCCCCTGGTCCTAGCAAATATATTACATTTCCATCTTTTATCAGCTCAAATGCCATTATATAAATATTTTATTATATCATTGCCTGTTTTAATTTTTTAATTTGTTTTTCAAGACTTTTTAGATTATATAAATGTTACATCAAAAACATACCCCCCTCCTGTCTCTCCCATTCTTAACCTCATTAACAACATCCTTCGTGTGGTGATACGGTGATATACATCAATAAAATAAAATAAAACAAACAAACAAACTAACAAACAAGGGAAAAAAGGGAAAAAAGAATATACAGCATTTATACTCTATAATTATATAATCACCTTAATTGGCAATCTTTGTCTTTTCCTTTGAATTCTGTTAATTGTTCAATGTAACCTGGTTGCTAAATGAAATTACTTGATTTAGTATATTTCTTAAGAAGGTCTCCCAAGAAAAATTCTCAGTTTTGTGTACTAGAGAATAGCTTATTCATATTCATTATGAAATATAGTATTGTTGGATAGAAGTTTCTTGCTTAGCTTTTTCTTTTCCTTCAGCACTTTGAATATGTCATCCCACTGCTTTCTGACCCTCATTATTTCACCATGGCTTTGATGAAAAGTCTATCTCTTCATTGGGAATTCCCTTATATGGGTTGAATTTTTTTCTCTTGCTGCTTTCAAGGCTTTTTTTTCCAGTCTCTGGCTTCCAAACTTCTACTATGATGTATTTTGTTGTAGATATGGTTATATTTATCCTAGTGGGAATTCATGATCTTTTTTAGAATAATGCTTTTATCTACTTTGTGAAGTTTTCAGCAATTATTTATTTAAATATGTTTTTCTGATCCTGTTTTTTTCTTTTGTCCTTCTTTGCACTCATGCCTACATTGGTGCACTTAATAATTTTCAACATTTCTCTTATATTCTGTTCATTATATTTGTTTTTTCTTTATTAGACAAGTTGTGAGTTTACAGAACAATCGTGCAAAAAATGCAGGATTCCCATATGCCACCCCATTATTAACAATATGCATTGTTGTGGAACATTTGTCACAACTGATGCTAGCACATTTTTATAATTTTACTATGAATTATACCCCATGATTTAACTTAGGGTTCCCTGTTTGTGTAGTGTAGTGTAGTTCCATGGATTTTATTAAATTTATTCATTTACTATATATATATACAATCTAACATTTCCCCTTTTAATCAAATTCAGATATATATTTCAGTGCGGTTAATTACATTCACACTGTCATAATCATATAATAGCTCTGCTAGTTACAAACACTAGAGTGTGCTTTTCACCATTTCTATAAATGTCCAAAGATTAATAAACAACTTTTTTCACCAATTCTGCACAGATTAACTCTCAGCTTTCCATTCTCTACCCTCATTCTATTTTCTGGTCCTATATTCTAATTATTAATCCCATGAGTTTATACAATATATTTAGTTCATAATATCACAATCATACTGTATTTGACCTTTTGTGTCTGACTTGCTTCATTAAACATAATGTCCTCTAGGATCAGCCATGCTGTCATATGCTTCATGAATTCATTTCTTCTTACCATGCAATACTATTCCATTGTGAATACATACCACAATGTGTTTATCCATTCATCAGTTGATGGACACCTGGGTTGTTTCCAATTTTTGGCAATCTTGAATGATGCTGCTATGGGCACAGTGTGCAGTTTTCTGTTAGTGTCACTGCTCTTAGTTCTTCTGTTTATATATCTGCATTGTTATTACCATTTAACATGATAAGTCTACATTCAACTTCCTCCGTAGCTGCCAAATAGTCTTCCAGAGTAGCTGTATCATTCTATATTCCCACCATCAGTGAATAAACATTCCTGTTTCTCCACATCCTCTCCAACAATCACAGGTTTCTGACTTTTTAATAGTGGCAATTCTAATAGATGTGAAGTCATATGTCATTGTTTTGATTTGCATTTCCATAATCACTAGTGACACTGAACATTTTTTCATGTACTTCATCATCATTTGTATTTATTCTTTGGACAAATGTCTTTTCAAGTCTTTTGCCCATTATTTAATCAGGTAGTTTGTCTTTTTATTGTTGATTGTTATGATCTATCTCTTTATATATCATGGATATTAAAACCCTTATCTGACATGTGATTGCCAAATATTTTCTCTCCTTGAATTGGCTGCCTTTTCACCCTTTTGACAAAGCCCTTAGAGGTGCAAAAGTGTTTAATTTTGAGGATGTCCATTAATCTATTTTTTAAAATGTTGCTCAGGCTTTGGGTTTCAAGTTTAAGAAATTGCCTCTTACTGCACGATCTTGAAGATCTTTTCCTATATTTTCTTCTGGAGTTTTATGGTTGTCACTTTTATATTTAGGTCCATGATCCATTTTGAGTTAAATTTTGTGTAAGGTGTGAGATAGGGTACCATTTTCTTTCTTTTGGATATGGCCATCCAGTTCTCCTAGAAACATTTGTTCAATTGACTGTTCTGGCCCAGAAAGGAGGGTTCTTGCCAACATTATCAAAAATCACTTGACTGTAGATGTGAGGGTCAGTTTCTGAGTTCACTATTAGGTTCCATTGGTCAATTTGTCTTTATGCCAGCACAACCCTGTTTTTAACACTGTAGCTAAGTAATATGCTTTAAAGTCCTGAAGTGAAAGTCTTCCAATTTCATTCTTCATCTTAAAGAAATTTTTGGTTCTTCTGGGCACCATACTCTTCCAAATATTTTTGGTAATTGGCTTTTCTATTTCTGCAAAAAAGGCTGTTGAGTTTTTTTATTGCTATTGCGTTGAATCTGTAAATAAGTTTGGGTAGAATTTATAGCTTAACAATATTAGTCTTCCAATCTGTGAACGTGGAATGTCCTTTCCTTTATTTAACTCTTCTTTGGTTTCTTTACGCAATGTTTTCTAGTTTTCTGAATACAAATCCTTTATATCCTTGGTTATATTTATTCCTAAATATTTGATTGTTTTAATCCCTATTATGAAAGGATTTTTTCCTGATTTTCTCCACAGATTGTACATCAGGCTATTTATTTTTGCTTATTAATCTTGTATTTTGACACTTGCTGAACAATCTTTTAGCTCTAATAGCTTTGTTGTGGATTTTTCAGGAGATTCTACATATAGGATTATATATTATCAACAAACAGTGCAAGTTTTACTTTTTCCTTTTCTAATTGAGTAATATTTACTTTTTATTTCTTTATCTAGCCTAATTGTTCTAGCTAGAACATATAGATGGCTTATATATTTTTAATCCATTCTATCAGTCTATGTCTTTGATTGGGGAGTTCAATCCATTAACATTGAATGTTATTACTGTAAAGGCATTACTTATTTCATTCATTATGTCTTTGGCTTCTGTTGTCATAGCTTTCTATTGTTTGTCTTTTAACTCTTTAATTTACTTTCTTAATAATCTTGATTTCTACACTGTTTCTTGTTTTTCCTTTCAGGCTGCAGCAGTCCCTTTAGTATCTCTTGTAATTCTTGTCTTTTGGTAATATATTCTATCAGTTTTTGTTTGCCTGTGAAACTTTGAACTCACCCTCATTTTTGAAGGACAGTTTTACCAGACACAGATTTCTTGGTTGGCAGATTTCTTTTCCATTACCTTAAATATATCATACCCCTTTCTGCTTGGCTTCATGGTTCTGATGAGAGGTTGGCACTTAATCTTATTGAGATTCCTTTGCATGTGACCCTTTGCTTTTCTCTTGCTACTTTCAGAACAATTTCTTTATTTTGATATTGTCATTCTGAATAGTAGTTGTCTTGGAGTAGGTCTATCTGGATTTATTTCATTTGGTGTGCATGGAGAATTATTAAATACCAATTAATGCTTTTGGCTAAGAGATTTAAAAGTGAGTTAGAGGGACTTCCAGAAATTAAATTTATGCACCACTCTGAAGGATCTACTTGACTGCCACAGCAAACAGTACCTCAAGCTGGGTGCACCTGAGGGCTCTAGAGACATCTAGACATTATAGGCAGGGCAGACAACCCCAGGAAAGAGTCACCATGTTGGTGGGTCTAATATTGAAATATAGGGTAACCTATCTTCCCCCAACGTTTCAGAGTTAGACTCATTTATAACTTTCCTACACATGGTTCTTCTGGCCTTTTTATTTGAACATATATTTATCACTATACCCATTAAATATATGTCCCACAGATTTAAACCTTCCAGCTGTTCATATACCAGTTGAACTCTGAATCTCAAAAGAGTTGCAGCCCAGCAAACACCTACTCTCCAGTTCCTCAAATCACTCTGTACACCTAAGAAAAGGATGATGGTGCACAACACCCATCCCAAAAAACAGATTATCTATAACTGAAAGCAGGAGAGTTCCATCCATCTGCTCATGGGATATAAGCCCGCTCTCAATCAGAAATCAAGTGGACATCACCATCTCCAAATCCTCAAAATTGAGGGATCAATAAACATAAGGGGAGAATGCAACTAGGGATGAAATCAGATATTATTATACTAGTGTGGCAGTTTGATATTATTGATAAATTCGAAAAAGAAATACTGATTATGTTTGTAAACTGGTCTGTTCCTCTGGGCTAGTGATACCCTTAGATTGTATTGAATTCAGAGGTTTCACTTTTACTTGATTAAGTATGACTAGGGCTTTGATTGCATCACATTAGTAAGACATTGAGTCCCCGCCCTGTTGGTGGGTGGGGACTCACAGAGGAAATGACAAGGCAGAGGAGACAGTTGGAGTTTTGATCCTGGAGCACAGGAAGTAAGCATACAGAAACGCAGATACTTGAGGAAAGAGAGAAGAATCCATTAGACACCTTAGTGACCCGGGGAAGAGAGAGGAGCCATTCACCTGACAGTTTACAGCTGGCCTTGTGGAGAGAAGGGAGCAGCTGAGCCTGGAGAGGAATGAGCCCCACGAGAGAGACAAGACTTGTCCCAGCCTGTGGCTGATATTGGAAGAGGCTGGAACCATGGAGACTTGAGAGGAGGAGGAAGGCAGACTTCGGCAGCCATCTTACTCCAACACACAGCAACAGACTTTGGCGAGAGAAGTAACTTACGCTTTACAGCCTGGTAACTGTAAGCTTCTATCCCAAATAAATACCCTTTATAAAAGTCAACAACATATTTCTGGTACTATGCATCAGCACCCCTTTGGCTGATGAATATAGCTAGTAAATGGGCAACCTTGTAATACTGATATAAGACAGTGATCACCAGAGGTTCTAAGGGGAGGGAGTCAGAAGAATAGGTATAATTTGGGAAAGTTTTGGGACATTAGAATTGTTCTGCAGGATTACACAATCAATGACAGATACAAGTTAGTATACATTTTGTCAATACCTATAAAATTGTGCAGTGCAAAGTGTAGACCATAATGTAAGCTATAGACCATTATTAGTAGCAGTGCATCAACGTGTTCATGAATTGTAACAAGTTTACCACACCAATTAAAGATGTTGTTAATGGGGGAAAGTGTAGGAGGGAAAAGTGGAGGGTGAAAATGTGGGAATCCCCTATATTTTTGATGTAACATTTAAGAAATCTCAAGCGCCTCTAAAAAAAAGGAAACAAATTAAAAATTTTAAAAATAAAAATAAGAAATATCTCAAAATCAGCACATAATCTAACACCTGGAGCATCTAGAAAAAGAGCAAATTAAACCCAAAGTGAGGAGAAAGAAAGAGTAATAAAGATTAGAGTGGAAATAAACTTAATAAAAAAATAGAAAAAAATACAGATTCAACATAACCAATGTTGTTCTTTGAAAAGGTAAATGGAATTGACAGACCTTTAGTTAAACTGAGAAAGTGAAAGACAATATTCAAATAACAAATATCAGAAATGAAAGGGGAGAAATTACTAGCATCTTTACAGAAAAATTAATATAAGATGATACTATGAACAATTTACATAAAAAAAATTAGACAACCTAGAGAAATACACAAATTCCTAGAAACACACAAATTATCTAAACTGATCCAAGAAGAAATAGAAAACCTCAAGAAATATAGAAAAATAAAGATATTGATTCAGCAATAATAAATCTCCCAACAATGAAAAGTCAGGACCAGATGCTTCACTGATGAATTTCACCAAACATTCAAGGAAGAATACCAAACTTTTTCAAACTCTTTGAAAAGATTGAACAGGAAGAAACACTTCTTAATGCATCTATGCCACCTTCACCCTAATAACAATTATAGAGAAAAACATCATAAGAAAAGAAAATAACAGACGAATATCACTTAGGTATATAGGTGTAAATATCCTTTAAAAATAATAGCACATTGTATCCAACTGTGCAAAATAAAAAGGTTTATATATAATAATCAAGTGAGATTTATCCCAGGAATGCAAGTGGAATTCAAGCTAAGAAAATCAATCATGGTAATGCACCACATTAACAGAGTGAAGGAAAAAAAACAACAACACATGATCATCACAACTGATACAGAAAACATATTTAATGAAATCCATCACTATTCGTAATAAAAATGCTCAGAAAACACGGTATAGAAGGGAATTTGCTCTACTCAAAATAGGACATATGTGAATAAGCCAAAGCTAACATCACACTCAACACCCAAACATTTATCTCTAACATCAGGAACCAGACAATGATGTCCATGTCACCAATGTTATTAAACATTGTATTGGAAATTCTAGCCAGAGCAATTAGGAAAGTTAAAGAAATAAAAGACACCTAATTGGAAAGGAAGAAGTAAAACTATCTCTATTATAGACATAATGTTCCTATATACAGAAACTCTTAAACAATATACAAGGATGCTATTAGAGCTAATAAATGAATTCAGCAAATTTGTGGGTACAAGATCAACATGCAAAAATCAGTGGTGTTTCTCTACAACAGCAATGAACAATCTGAAAAGAAAATAAGAAAATATTCCATTTAAGATAGCAATTAAAAGAATGAAATATTGGTGTGCGTGTGTTTTGCCAGACATGACGGCAGCCAAGAGTCCTTTGGAATTCCATGCCAAGCGGCCTTGGCACCCGAAAGAGGTGGTAGAAGATCTGGACAGTCACACTGAAGAAGTAATATGTATGCAAGAAATGTTTGAAAGTCTTTAGTAGTTCTTCATTTCTTCTTCAACACCAGAGTATTCATACTGAACAAAGACCTTTTGAACGCCAAATATGCAGGAAATCTTTCAACCAGCCTGAATCACTGAATCTGCATTTGAGAAATTCTACTGAATTGAAGCCTTGCGAATGCAGTATATGTGGGAAAGCTTTCACTCATAGGTCATCCCTGTTTCAACATCATAGAATTCATACTGGGGAAAAACACTATGAATGTATTGAATGTGTGAAAAACTTCAGTTGTACAGCAAACCTTACCGTATATAGAAAAGCCGTATAAATCTAATGAATGTTGGAAAGGTTTATTTTTTTAAGTAGGTGCTTGGGATTGACCCCTTGTATGTGGGAAGCCGGCTTTTCAACCACTGAGCTATACCGGTTCCTGAAAGTTTTTAGTAAAGGCTCAAATCTTATTGTCCATCAGTGTCCCGGCCCGCGGGAGAAGTCAACGGAGACTCCGAGCTATCCAGCAAAGGATTGAGACAAAGACACGGACAAAACAAAAAACTGTGCTCTTTATTCTGCTAACATGGCTTCTCTGCGGCTTCTTCCTTCGTGCGGGTTACAATCAGCTCTTTTATAAACAGGGAAAGGGGAGGGAAAAGGGAAATGCCTTAAGGTTTAGGTATCAGTACATGATTGGATAATTTGAGATCCTAGGCGTGGTGACT